>JAOEHY010030412.1:0-28643 GCA_025447955.1 Psilopsiagon aurifrons | reverse complement strand
TTTTTTGTTTTTTTTTTGTTTTTTTTTTTTTTTTTTTTTTTTTTGTGGTGGTTTGGTGGTTTTGGGAGAAGCGCATCAGGGCACCCACGCGGGTTCCTGCCCCTGTTCCCGTCTCGGTGGGTCAGGGCAGGCACAGGGCGAAGGTTTCCCTCGGCTCTTCATGTGGTCTCATCGTTCTGTTGGGCTCTCACCTTGACAACTCGCCGGCACAGAGCAGCGGCCCCGGCTGTCCGCGTCCCTCAATCTCCATCACCCCTGCGCGCCGCTGCTGGGATAAATAATGAAGGGGAGCTTCTCCTGCGCTTCTATCCCTTTGCCCCAAGTTGGGGACGGAGCCCGGGAGGGAGTGCTCCCGGGGCGGCCGTGGGCATCCCAACCCCCCGAGCCCTTCACGCCACCCCCTCGCAGCCTCGGGGCGGTTTCGCACTCTTTCTCGGTTCAGGGCTGGCATCACTGCCAATTTAGCCTTAAGTGCTTCCTAAGTAAGTGTGGCGTGTAGCGACCTGGGAACAAGCGGAGAGCAGGGTTCGAAAAACCTGGCTTGGGAATGTGGGATAACTTGGCCTTTGTTTGCAGTCAATTGTTCAGCATTTCTTCTTTTTAATTTTTTTTTTTTTTTAGTTGATGCTTTGTGTGTGGGAAAGGGAATGGAAGTACCCGCTCTTATAAGATGAGACACTAAAAACTGTGGAAATGTGAACAAAGGTGTTCAGGCTTCCCATGGCTGCCAGCATGTCTTGTTGTGATTATCTAGCCATGCTTCCTCTTAATCTAGTAGTGCTCCTCACTTTTTCTCTATCCCGTTTATTTTGCCCAGATTTCTGAGTCAGATTCTTTTTCTCATTTCTTCCCCATCTTTTCCTTTCTTGTATTTCCAAGTTGTTTGGGAATGAATCGAAAGGGGCAAATCACAACCTTCTACTCCAGTGTGATTTAAGTTGTCTTAATTGCCTAACAGAAAGGAAATGAACTGCCTTGTATTTCTCCTCTGGTCAAAGGGCTGCAAAGTCCAGTTACCTTACTGTGTATGGAGATCTGCAAATCTGATCAGTTATTACAGAGTGTTTTCTTAAATCCCTATGACAATGCATAGATTGAAGTAAATATACAAACTGATGTACTCCCTGAGAGAATGAGCTTATCTTGCAGAATATTTCCTTTTAATACTGAACAGCTAATATGGGCACTGCCGCAGTACTTCATAAAAAAGTTGGGGACTAATTAGCTGTGTCTTACGGCTAGAGCTCTGGGTTTTAATTAGGGTTCGTGTCTTCAAGTTTAGACTGATTAAAGCAGTGCCAAAGCCACTGTGGTTATTTTTAATGTTTGTTTAAAAAAGAAAAGGAAAAAAAAAAAGATTAATTTTTAGCTCTTTGAACTTTATGTTGAAAAACAAACCCTTCTGTTTGGGGTTCTGTCCCTGATTCTTCTGGCCCTGGGGGTTGAGAAGATGCATGTGCTGCATATCTTGTATTAGACTGAAGAAGAAAACAAACTAATGGCAATGAAATGTGTGATTTTGATGTTCACAGGCCATTGATTTCAGTTGGAAACCTGCAATTTGATAAGGAAAGGTGGAATATATTGACTAACAAAGATAGCACCAGGGAGCCTATGAGCATTCAGGTGCATTTTACACTGTTCAAAGCAAAGGTCTGTGTTTGGAGGTGCAATGATGATGCTTCCTGATAATGATACAATCTCTGCTGGTGTCTAATATTCCTGACCAAAAATCTCATCCAAGCTTACATAAAGCTGTCATGATGATTAAATATTGCCCTCCATTACCTCATCTATTAATCTCATGTGTATACTTTTGTCTTCATTCTGCTGAAGAATGTTTTCTTGCTTTAGACTACAAGAAAATTCAGCGTATAGCTCATTCATGAGTATCTTTCTGTATTTTTAACAACTTTCTTACCCTTTTTAGATGTTTGAGAGATTTGCAAATTGCTAATTCCCGAGGGAGTTGTTATGCTGATTAGACTTGCATAGTGAGTTTATTCTGAATATTTCACAGCACTCTTGACACTCTCCATGGGAAGAGTTGAATGTTTTTCTCACAGTGCTAAATGCTTGTGACGAGATTTAGCAATAGGTGCTTTAAAATACAAAAAATGAAGTTTTCTGGAAAATGCATTCCAAATGAATGAGACTCTTTTAAGGTGCATGGATGGGTCAAAATAGCAGTGCTTGAAATTCTCCCAGCTGGGACTGACAGCTACCTTAACTCTGTGAACTTGCTTCATTCAGTGTTTGACCCAGTCAGAGCTGTGGTATTCCTCGTGTCATGATAGAAAGTTTTCTTGTCTGTTCCAACATTTAATAGTGATTGAATTTTATGCAAAAGAAACTTCTTTGCAAAACCTTGGATGTTAATTTGACATCTCCAGGCATTTGCATTCAAGGCACTCGAACGCTCTGGTATCAGGTATGCTACCAATGAAACCTATATAATTTAATCTCAAAGTAAACGTGACTAATTTTTCTGTACTATGATTATTCCATATGCTTGTTAACTACAGCTCACATTGACTAATATGATGTCAGTGTGGATAATGAGATAAACTGTCATCTTGGGTTTTATATTTGATGTGGGATTTCTGCACGCGACTGCTGCAATTAACTGTTTTTAATATTCTCAGAATAACTGTCTGGCTTCAGGCAGCTGGCTTTTCTCTTGTGGAATGAGCAAGTTCATGTAGGAATATACCTACATGTAAAAACTAAAGCCTTAGATTTTTAGGAGATTTTATTAGCTACAGAATCCTGAGAAACCTTACATGTGATATAGGAACAAAATTCCCGAAATATGCACTATTACACTTCCAATACAAAAGCGTGGGAATTGGAAGTTTCCCTGTAGCCTGTGGAGTCTTACTGGAATGGTACAGCTAGCAAGTGATATATCTGCTGTCAGTCTTTTCCCGTGCTCTGTATATCTCCTTGTAATTTTGGTCCTTTTCTTGTTTTTCAGTTATTGCTGATTTCTGCTGCCACAGCCATGCTGCCCTCAGATGCCTGTTTTCTATATTTGCTGTCTTTTTGCATTTCTTCCTTACCCCTTCTAGGTTTTCAACTTTAATTTTTGTTTTCTGTATATATATCATCCATTCCTTAATCCAGTGGATTCATTATCATGTAGCATATGTGACAATGGAATTATATGCCTTGACTTGAAAAAAGTTAGGATCTCTAAAGAGAGAACATCTTGTTAAAGTGAAATTAAATCCAGAATAGCCTCATCATCTTAATAGCAGTGCAAATTCAAGTAGTGTCTTAATAGAGGGGCTTAAACCTTTTCTGAGATGAGAATAATCCTGTTAATTATCAGGGTTAATGAGTTGCATTCCTTTAAAGTTAACAGAGTGATCACAGGCCAGAAAAAGGACATCTCTTCTGCTGGATGGTGTTTTTCCAAATCATTGGTAATTGGAAAGGGGGTTTTCTTCCAGGCAGGAGTGTGGTATTACAGCAGTTTATTTCAGGTTCTTCAGGGAATAGGAATAAACACCTACTAAAAAGTAGACTATGATACAGTCAAAGCAATATGAAATGGTAAAAATAACTTAATTTTATGTAGCCATCTTGGTGGTTTAGTGCTTTTTTTTCCAAAATCTTCAGCAACCAGGCATACACTGAATCTTGATCTCTTTTACTAAAGTTCCATTATTTGAAATTGTAGGGAATTTAGTAGTATTGTGTTATTCCATGTTGTTTCACATCTCCCGAGGTTATTTCAGTGCTGCTTAGAACTTCATATAGATCCTTCTATAGAATAGTTCTTGGGATGCAGAGGCATTAAAGGTGCTTTGGGCAATTGTACTGCCACAGTGCTGTTGTGTTGGCTGTAGGACGGGTGTACAGGATAGCTCATGTACTGTATTGTGAGAGATTTTTGGCAGTGCTGAGCTGCAGGAGAGTGTACAGATAATTTCAGACTAGGTGACTACTGAAAAACAAAGTTTCTGATTTTACAGTGAAAATGATACTATATAGCTCTTACAGTCTTAGGAAATCAATGTTTTACACAAAGAGTGTGGCATTCAAGGTGTTGAAAGCATTTCTGGTAGCTTATGAGTAGGAAGAGTTATAATGTTCCTGTCTGAATTTTGTTCCGTTAACTTTGTCTTTTGCCAGATTTCTCCGCAAGAATGCTTTACAGAATTGACACATCTATCTATGTCTGTCCCCGTGACATGTAAGCATGCCTGCGCTGAGGCAGTGGTGGGAAGCACACGACAACATGAAACCTTTGCTCATTAGCTGCTATCTGTACTGACTTAGCTGAGCTTTCAGTGCTTTGGTGTGACATAGCTGGCTGTATTCTATGCTCTGTGTGTCTGTCTGCGCAGGCAGCACTGGGCAGGCAGTTGGAGGCAGAAAATAGACCTAGATGCAGCTGTTACTGGAAATTATGAAATTATGTTCTTTAAGGTAGTGGTCAATGACTGATTTCCTGTAAGGCCTTGCATTTTCTTCAGAGAAACAGTTTCTGTATCCTTGTTGATGTCTATAAAAGTATTACAATTGCTTCAAGTTGTATTACTCAGCTATAGAGGAGACAAGCTGGGGAAGGGAAGTGGCACAATGGCTTTGCAAGAGCTTGTGGAAATATAATAGTCATAACATTGTATGGTTAGAGCTCCCAGTGAGGTTATATGGGAGCCAGGTTCTGTGCATGTCATAATTGTTTTGGTCACGTTGGGTCATTGAGGCAAAGTGTATTTGAGGTCAGTAAGTGTACTAATCCCAGTTTTTCAGTGTCTGCCCTTCATGTCCCTAAAGGAGAGAGAGATTCTGCACAAAAGCACTGTGAGGGAGAGCCACACTATCTTTGCAGCCACGGGAGGGTTTTTTTTTTTTACCTCTGTGGAGTGAAGTTTATGTAGTGATGGCTTGATAACTGTGGGTCTCTTGGGAGATGGGGTTCTCCCCCAGCTTCCCGAGAGGTATCCTTCTCTGAGGGCTTTTCCAGATGGAATTTTTGAAATACCAGTGATGTTATGGAAGAAAGGGACTTCTTTAGCATGGAAGAAAGATTCAAAGAGGCAAAAAATAATTAATGTGTGTAAACGTATTGAGATGTAAAACTGATATAACATCAGCCAAGTTAGATAGACCTAAGGGACAAAATTTTGTCATGAGAACAAATAGTAATAAAATAAGGACTAGTATAAGATTTCTAGTCAACAGAACAGTGAACTTTTGGAGCTGTCTTCTGGTGTGACAAGGATGCAAGTGTTACCTGGTCAGAACTTTAAGGGGAAGCTCAACCGCAGTGTAAGGCATTGTAGGACTTGAGAAGTGTGATGAAAGGAATCTGGGAAAGCAACATGGACTGCATCAGTGGACCTGATGTATTGCTGGAAATCATCAGTTGGAGCCCCTCTGCATAGCAGGTTAACAAGAGGCGAACTCCAGCCCTCTGATAGTCGGGATTAGCTGTTGCAGTTGGAGTGAGCTCTGTGTTACTATTCAAGAACCTTGAAGCCATCAGCTAAAGTAACACCCTTGCTTGGAAGAAGGCTGTGGAGTGGAAGCTCCACCTGCTAGTACTAAATAGTGTGTAACAGGATGAAATCTGGTCTTGCTTTCCTGATATTGAGGCTTTGTAAGAAAGAGGTGATTATGGCTCCCAAGAGAGGACCTGTGCTTCAACATTTCCAATGCATGAAGCTGGCATCAGGCCAATCTTTGCCATGTAATCTGTGAACCCAGGCACATTCCTGTCCTGGTCTGTGGTGGACAATATGTTACTTTACCTCATTGCTGTTTCAGGCTCAGGGGGTCAGTGCTGCTTCTTTGGAGAGAAACCTAAAGCATGGCTTCTTGATGCCAGCCCCACTTAAAATACGTCTGCTGATTCCTCATGTTTTAAGTCCTGTAGAGTTATGTTTAAGATGCATCTTCCTCATTTATATAGTACCTTTTTTTAAATCGAACAGTAAAATCAGTGTCTTGAGTTAGTGGAAGTCCTAATGGGCAATGGGAGTGGAAGTCCCAGTGGGGGATACTGGGTAGAAGATGGCATACTTCTGAAAAGGCCAAACTAATTCCTTCTCTACGTGCCTCACAAATGCTAGTTTTTACAATTGGTGGGATGCAGTATTCTGTAGAGGCGAGAGAAAGGGTCTGATTGTCCATCTGAGGCAAAATGCTTCAAAAAGATAAAAGCTTCTTGATGAGCCCTTGCTAAGTGAAGAACTGAAGTCAGCTTTGCAGTCATATATGGATATGCCAAAGGTGGGTGCCTTATGGTAGAACAAAGCCTGAGAAATCAAATTCTGTCAAGAGAAGTATGTGAAAATGGTCTCTCTTCTTCAGCTACACACAGGAGAGGAGGGGGGAAGAAATAGCTAAACCTTGAATACTTTTTTCTGTGTGTCTGTTACATGAGCAGTCTCTTGCACTTCATGTGAAACTGTTTTCTGTATTCTTTGAGTCTTTTGAACTGCATTCTTGTAGTCTGCTGATTTTACTCTGTCCTCCTGTGAAGAAACTTTAATACAAACCCTGTTCCATCAGTAAGTGTTTGAAAATAGCCATGTTTTATTTCAGTAAGAAGAAGAACGCCTCAATTGCCTGTGTTTTGCTTTGAAAGATAGTGAAAGGCGATGTTACAAAGAATGAATCTGGCAAGCGGGAAGAAAGCTGAAGGGAAGTGATAGAACGTGTAAGGGGCAGTTTTTATCCCTACTGAAAGGGTGGGTGAGGAATTTAAAGAGGAAATGCTAAAAAGAATTTCATGGAGAGGAAAATGAAGGTAAGATTATAGAAATTGAAGAAAGGCCTAAGCAAACTAAAGGAAAATGAATGTATAAAATCTGAAATAGGGGCAGGGTGGAAGTAAAAAGGAGTGGTGGAAATACCTATGATAAAAGAAGATTGCTATGATGTGGTGAAGTGGTCTGAGTGGAAAAATAGTGGAAAAGAGACAAAATTGAGATACAGAATGAAAGATGATGATCGCTGTGTGTGGAATGAGAAAAGAAAATCTTGTTTTAAACTTCTGCTGTGTTTAGCACCTTTTCTTCCCTTGCGCTAGAGGAAAATATTGGGCTGGATCCAGCAGCCTGAGATGGGTGAGGCTGCGATGGATGCCTGGGTGTATCCACTCCAGGTGCTGCCCTGAAGACACCTGTGTCCCCATGACCCACCTCAAGCTGGCACTCAAGGCCTCTCAGCCCTATCCTATGGCTGGCAGTCCCACCCCAGTTGCTGCACTTGGACCCCTGTGCATATATGGATAATGAATAGAGCCACTTACCCAGAAAAGAGTTAGAAATCAGCAGATAGGACAGACTGCATGGATCAGGCACAGGGGATGACCAGGCAAACTATTGTGTGCAACTGGCCCTTTTTATCCACTTCTCTGTTTTCTCACAGTTGTTCCTTCCCAAATAATATGAATCACTCCCAGTCCTTGCCTTTGGGTCCTTCTGTAAACATCCCAGTGCTATAGTAAGCCAAGTTGCACTTTCCCTACGTCTCATAATGCGTCCCACACCCATAGGCACCCATCCAGTGTGTTTCGCACCTGAACATTGGGGCTGAGGCTCTCCTGGGACAGCCCTGGAGGGGTCTATGTAGGGCCTCCCCAAATTTAATTGTTTTGGAAGACATGCTTGTTTGGCTTTATGCTGTGGATTACAAAATGTATTGTACGACCTGTCAAGCCTCATCAAGTTAGATATTTATTTTAAAACTTGGAAAGGATTATTCTTCAGTTAAAGAACTATTCAGTAGCAATAAGCTACAATAGATGTTAAAGCACTACTTAAACATCTGTGAAGAATCCAGTTAATGATAATAGTTACAAAACAAAAACTGAGGGAATGCTTGTGATTGCCTGTGGCAATGTTGTAGCTGATGAGATGGAATTACTTTTTTCTAGAATTGCCACCAACATTTCTTTTTGCATCTTTAAGACCTTAGACTACTTCTAAAGGCTGTAACCATTATAATTGCTTCTTTCTAAACCACTATTAAATATATGCATGTTCTGCAAAGCTGTCATTAAGATACGCGTGAGCTCATGAAAGAATGATTGTCATCACAACTGGATATTTCAGTGCCTTCGCAGCAAAACTGTCAAGCTGAGTTAGACCCTGTGAAGGGTATTGGAGTGAGCATCACAAAGTTCATCAGATAAGTTTCTAAGGGTAGGGATGGGGAAATGTTAAGGTCTAGGTTCATTTAAAAACTTGACTGTGTGCCACATTCTGCACTGGGTGATTCCAGTCACACACACAGGCAAAGGCATAGAAGTGTGGAAAAGGAAATAAAGGTGGAACCCAAGCACAGGTCTGCTGGGAAATGGAGTGGCTACCTAATTAGGCATTAACAGGGCAGTGTACACTTTTTTTTCTTAAGAAAGGGGAAAAAATTAATCCAGGCAAATGCAGGATTATGGTTTTGACGTCAGCGTTATTCAAATTCTTAAACTGCTTTTGGAGGAAAGGATAGTTCTGTGGATAATGGTAAAAGAAAATTAGGAAGAGGTATTAGAAAATTACCGGGCAGCCTGGTACTAAGGCTCTCTGGTGACAAATTAAAGGCCTCTTTGCCTCAGCTGTGCTTAAATAGCTGTTTGTATAGCTAAATTGTAAATAAGATCAATTTTGATTTTAAGAAATAAAACATGCCATCAGCCTTTTTTGACATGTCATATTATGACTTGGAAGCTTGACTTCTTTGGTAAGATGAAATTTGAGAGGGTATGGGAGTACTATAAACGTGTGTGGCAAGGAGAGAACTTCTTGGAATAAGACAGTACTGATGCGAGAGCAAATGACCATATTGCTTTTGCATCAATTTACTCTAGAAATTAGAATAGGGTTTCTAATCAATGGAATAGCCTCCCAATTGAAGGTATTTTATATCAAGATATATCTTGCTGCATTAGAGCCTAGGTTTATGAAGAATCTTTTATAAAGATGCTGAGGCGCCTGCCAGAGCAAGGAACTCTTCTTTGTAGTATTTTCCTGAAATAAAATTCATATAAAGTGAATGTATCAATACTGTGAAAGTATATATGACAGCAGATGTGTCTCTTTTTCTCCATGATGGCATAGAGATAGGTTTTTCAAACAGAAGCAACCAGTTTCAACAGCCACAACAAAATGAAAACAATTTGGAGATAACAAAAATTTTCTGTAGAAAGGCAATGGAAATTTCAACATGTGGAAATTTAAAATTGCTATGAAAAGCTAGAAAGGAGTTTTCTTGGGTAAAAGTTCTGTAATAGATAGTTGTAATTGTAGTTGAAGAATGGGATGCGATAAATGATGAATACTCTTCTTTTACCCTAATCATCTATTTAAAGTAAGGTTTCCCCGGTAAATGACACTGGTCATTGTTACTTATTGCTTTTGCTGGGCTTTAAACTCCCTGCATAATGTCTGCCACTCTTTTGAGTAGAAATTTTTGATGGTTTCAGCAAGGTCAGAGAGCTGGGCTGGGGAAAGATTATAACCGTCAAATGCTGTTGGAAGCTTTCACACACTGATGCTTCAGGATGCAGGCCTTGAAACAAAATGGATTGATTCTTGTGCAAGGTATGTGTTTCTTCCCTTCCTCAGGAGATTTATTTGCTTGTGGAAAACAGACCTTGAAAACACTTGGTCTTGTGCTAGGAAGACTTAGACTTTGTTGGCTAAAACCTCTCTAAAATTTAATGACTGGGGCAAAGGAGAATTTCTCTGAAATCACAAATGTGAGTCACTTGGGCTGTGGGAGATGAGGGTGTAAAGAGCCCTACTTCCATTGCTGCCTGGGAGCTCTGGAAGAGAAAGCTGCTTAGAAGGGAGCCCCGCAAAAGCATAATGAGAAGAAATTGATAGGGAACAGAACAAACCTGGAGAGATGGGTGCTTGCAACCTGTAGACTGAGACTGTAGGAAGAGGAAGCCATATTCAAGAGTCTAGGCTAGAAGGGTGGTATGTGCTAACAAATAAAAGAATTGATCTACAAGCATGTGATTCAGGTGAGATACTAAAGAGGAGAGATAAAGAGGAGCTAGTTAAAAAGAACAACAGTGCAATGCTGCCTGTGTGGTTTGAGGGCGTGAAGGAGAACAGGCAGGTGTGCTCTACTGAAGCCAGGAGTGCAATCTGAGGTGCTAGTCTGGGGGCATTATAGGCAAAATGTCTCATTGATTTGAGTTCTTGATCACACAGGTGGTAACACATTGGCACTGTTACCTACTTAAGCTGTTACAACAGACTCCAATTGCACTGCAGGTTTCTTGAGTGTAAGGATGTATTGCAAGTGTGTGTGATACCTTTCTCCATACTTTCTGCCCCCACTCCATAGAACTGTTGCTCAAAATTCTCATATGCTGGGGATAAATCAGGACTGTATGTCAATTTTATCTGTAGAGCTCTAGCCTCATTTTATTGTGCATTGTGAATGAGGCTGGGATTACTAGGGGAGAAGTCGTTTTTAGTTGGACATCTAGCTATATGTTATTCTGGAGATAGAGTTTATATCCTTTTCTGCCTTTTCCGCGCTGTTTGATGCTGGTCAGGGTATTTGCATATGCGTATTTTTACTGTGTATTTTTCTCCTTTTCTGAATTCCCAGTCTGAAAGTCAGGATTTAATCTGAAGATGAACTAGATGATTTCATCTGAAGTTGAAGGAATTTAAGCGCTTGTTTGTTGTAGAGATTATGCCAGCTGTTCCTGTTAGTGCCTAAAGATCGTTGAGACAGGTATCATGCCTATATATTTAGTAACGTTCAGTATTATTCAGGAAATGACATTATATAATAATGAATACCTTTTGGTTTAGCAGAATAGTGAAAGAGAATTTTGCTGTTTCTTTTAAGAATTCAGCCTCAGATCTAGCTTCCTACTTACATGTTAATGTGGAATAGTGTGAAGCTTACTCCAGTCCCTTTCTGCTTTACTCTGTAGTGCTATGGTCTCTGTAGGACCTTTGCAGCTGTGTGAGTTTCATTTGTTCCTTTGGAATAGTATTACGGAGCTGGAAGGTTCTTCTTGCTTTAATACTGCATTGACTATGTGGTTCCATAACGGTGCTTCAAGCATTAAGTTGCCTGTAATTCCTTGTGCCGTCATCATGGGTCTTGTTGCATTACTTAAAAATGCACAGAGGGAATGCAGATGCTTTAGTGAAAGTAGACAAAAGATCATGGGTGTTGTTTTTGTTTGTTGTTTGGCTTTTTTTGTTTGTTTGTTTTTTTAACTTTCATTCACCCTTAGTTGGATGAGAATCGAAGCCTATTTTTGGATCTCTAAATGACAACTTTACGTCTTGTCATCTCTACAATAGTTCTGAAGTGTAGAAAACTTTGTTATTGCAAGGCCAATAAATTACACTTTTTTATACTAAAAAGCTAATAAGAATTATGACAGGCAATTTTGCATTTTGGGCTAATAATAGCAGAGGATTTTATTTTACCAATGATCAAATAATATAGCAGACATCTGGAACCATGATAATTAAAATTCTCTGAGGGAAAGGTTTCCTCTCTCAATGTTATACATAAAAAGAAAAAAAAGTAATAAATGCTGTTAAAAGTATAATTAATATTCTATGTGTTATTTACATTTTAGGATGATTTAAGTCAATTGCACAGGTGGGGGGAAATGCCAGGAAGCAAACCAGATGATGGCTTACAGAATTGACAGAGAAACTAGGCAACTGCTGGTAGTGTTTAACTGACTAGGGCAGCAACAATCAATCTGACTGAATCCCTCAGCTTTACAGAAATATAAATGGAGTGACTGTTAACATCTAATCAGCTAAAAGCTGCTCATGGTAAGACCTTTTATCCTTATTGCACTGGGTCATGAGAGATTAATAACATTTTGTAAAGACAAAATCTGTTAGAGAAATCCATTTATGGTCAGGTGTTGGGGAAGAGTATATCCTGCACTTTCTTAAACTATCAATAAAGTAGTTTTTTAAGCAAGAATTTTAAAAAATATTTGGATAAGATTATAAGAAAGAGAGCAAAGAAATAACATGTCCTTACTTACCTAGGCTATGAGATGAAACTATGTATCTTCCCCAAATATGCACATTTAACTTAAAATTCACAATCTTTTTTTCTCTTTGATATTTGGGGGAAAAAAATAGTGGTTATACACTTGTTATAAATTTTACAATCTCCCCCCCCCTTGGTAGAAAATTTTCTGTAGCCTGTGTTGCATAAAACAGCACTAAGCAATGCTTATTATAAGCCAGGAAGCTTAATGAAATATTTACATGAACAGCTAACTAATATAACGTTAAGGTTTAACAGACCACCTGCACAGCAACTGAAATAGAACAATGTGGTTTTCAAAAATAGTGTAGTTATTCATGGCCAAAGAAACATCCTGTGTAGAGAACCCTGAAAACTGCTCTCTAATCCCAATAATTCTTTCTAAGCCTTAAAAAAAAAGAAAAAAAAGGTTTACTTGAGCAATCCCAAGAAAAAAGAAAGGTGGGGGTGGGGAGGAAAGGGCAGAGAAAAGGAGAAAGTGGTAAAGAGAAGCAGCTTAGAGTAGCATCCAAGAATGGTTTCTCTTACCATAGGAGACTCAAGTTCAAATTTTTGGCATCTCCATGTTATTCTAATAATTGGGTAATGTAACACAATTCTTTTCTCCCTGTATTCAGAGTTAATCTGTGCTCTGCTTACAGTCTCGAAGAGACATAATGCTGTGTTACTGTGACTGTTTCCCAACTTGCTGCTTTATTTCACAAGCCAGAATAGCATAAACAGCTAGTGCTGGTCCTGGAGCAGTCTGTGTGTCCTCATCTATGTAGATGTTTGTTGTGTAGTGACGGGGTGTGTGCTAAATTGAAATAAACCTCAGCCATTGTTATGATTGGAAATATCACTGTCTTTACTGCTGGGATATCATAATGATTTTGACTGTGTCTGTTCTAGCAAGGACCTTATCTTAATGAAAGATATACACCTTTCATGTATAACATCAGAGAGTGATTAACTGCAATGTTTTTTGTCTTGCAGGGTTGAGGGTTTCTTGTTAGACACAGTTACATTTCCATTTTTGAATTTTAAATTGTCAAGTTTGTTCTGTCTGTGACAGTGGCATGGCCTATCCTCTGTGCTTGTGTCTAGAATGAGATGAGATCTGTGGAGTTAGAAGCTAATGCTATTTTGACAGCCTTCATACAAAACATACCTATTTCTTTATAGGTTCAGTTGCTTAGAGAGCCAATGAGGAAAGGGCTGTAGAGGAGCTTCAAAATCTGGATAGTCGTGTGAGCTGGAAAGAACCCAAGTAAATAAATACCCAAATATACACCCTTGACAAATTAATCATTAAGCAGTAGATGTGGGGTTACAAACAAACTTACAAATTCTTATCCTAACTCCTACTAGCCACTTCTGTTGTGAGCATGAAAACATAAAATGCATTTTTCCCTGCAAAATGAAAGGAATTGTTCTTCTCAAGTTGACCTGAGAGGACTAATCCTTTTATCATAGGAAAGGAATGTAGATTATCTTCCTACTAGATCAATATTTTGTATGCTGAAGCAACAAAAACATGCTTTCCAATTTTTCAATACGATGATAGTTACCACTGTTATCGTATAGCCATTAAGTTAGTGCCACATACAGCAGTAGCTACATGATAGTAGCAACCATTGGGGAAAGGATATCTGTCATGCTCTGCAGGAGTGTACAAATCTCAGTTCATGCTATAAGTGGCTACTCTTTCTTTCAGTAGACAATTGTAACATCCAGAGGAACGCACCAAGTCTTACTGTGCTTTGAGGCTGGCATAAACAAGGACAAACATGATGCATATTTCAGGACATAATTTGAATATTTACTAGATTGAACTTCCTGTTGCTGAAAAAGTGAATACTTTGCTACAGCTCTCATTCCTACAGTGTCAGGCAAGATCTAGTTTTGACAATGTTCAAATTGAACTAACTTGCTACTTATTTTTGGCATAGTATCAAAATGTTAGAAATCAAACAATTTTGTTTGGCTTTCAGTCAACGTTTTGAGCTTAGTCTGTGTTTTGTCCTGTAACAAGTGTTGTAAGGATTGCAGAACTGGCAGGTACTGCAAGTACTCTGAAATAACAGGCCTTTTCAGCTAGTGAAAAATTTGACAGTGGTGAGTCTTTCTGCCAGGAAGCATTGCTGGCATCCAATTAAGGAATTTTCTGTAACAAGAGTGCCTTGTACAGTTTTATTTCTAGGTTGGAATTTGTAGAGAGAACAACAGCAAATGGTTAATTTAGAACTTTATCAGGAGCTGCTGATCTATTCACCTTTCTGGACATCAGTGTGTATTTACTTAATGGAGGATTTGAGAATCAATTTGATGTTCAGCATGGCTTACCTACTTCTGCCTTGATCCTCCATTTTATCACCCTCAAGTTATTGTGGCTCAGGAGATGTCTTCTTTCAGTCTAAGTCCTCTTTCGTAATTTTGTTAGTTTGTGTTGTGTAGTAGTACAGAATAATTCATTGTATTTTTTGAGAACTTGAGTTCTCAGTGGAGAGCCTTAAATATGAAGCTTGTTAGCTGTTGGATGCATGTGTAGTTGATAAACAATTGTTGGCATCTGTTAAAAACCCTTTGCTTTAGGGAAAAAGATTATGTACCTACGTATCAGTATTGTGGAAATTCCTGAGTGCATAGTGCTGTCTGGTTTGTGGCCCAAATCTAGACAGGAGAAAAAATACTGTAAAGGCAGGAAGTATTCTTTTTGAGGAAGAATGTCAGCTGTTATCCATTAAGATACTGTGCACTGGTATTTCATTAACTCTTGGAAACATTCCTATATGGTACATTGTCATAATGAAAGACTGAAACCTAAAGTTTATGGGATAACGGAGAACTGTATTTGCAGATGGGCATCAAGGAAACAATATACATCATAGGATCATAGAATAGTTAGGGTTGGGAAGGACCCTAAGATCATCTAGTTCCAGCCCCCCTGCCATGAGCAGAGAGACACCTTCCACTAGACCAAGTTGCCCCATCCAACCAGGCCTAAAGCAAGGTGATGTCCAGCTCTCAGTCCTTAGAATGGCTCTAGATCAGTGTTTCAGGTTGTCAAGAGTAGTCACCACAGTAGGAATACCAGTGTTTCAGGTTATGTATAGGGCTCACCACAGTACGAATACAGCTGAATGTGTGATGGTGTGAAAGTTGTATAGACAGGAAGGGCCCAGGCAGCTGGACATCAAGAGTGTGTAATTGTTTCTACAGTAGTCCTTGCTTCTGTCTTTACACATTTCAGTTGGCATGTCATGTTTTTAGCAAGTTTGGCTGCAAAGTTCCATTCCACTTTTATGTTGGGTAGGCAGGGTTGTGCTACTTTTAGATCTCCAATAATTCTGAAATGTGTCTTCAAGTAATATTTATTGTGACGTAGTTAACACTTTCTTAGTAAAAAGGGAAGTGCTTTGTGGGATTTTTTTGCCAATTTCCATCAGATATAGCGTTTTACAATATATGCAAAGTATTACAATTTCCATTTTCTATTGTCTCAACCCACACTTGATTTTTTTAAACTGATTTCAGCCCTTGGGGAAGGGACCAGATAGTCACATCTAGAAAACAAGCTCCTTAATTACCAAAAACCATAGCAACACAACTAAAAGTTCTGAGAAGCACCATAAGCACCTCAGTTCTTTAGGACTAGCTGCATGGGTTGAGAGATTAGTTTTTGATGGTCATCAGCTTCTGGCTTATTTGCTGGTATTTCCAGGACAGTTTGTGCCATTTGTGATGACTTGTCTTACATTTGCCAAACCCTTTATAGAGATCTCTAACGGAGTTATTAGAGTTGCTATAAATGATGCGTTAAGCACCAGAAGCAGCAGCTGAAGGGTTAAAAGAAAGGCCTGTGTTGATAACAAAGAACAAATCTCCAAGGATGCAGCTCCCAGGATATTATTCCCAGTGGTAAGATTGAGGAATGCGTTATTTATGCAAGACCTGAACGCCTACCCTCTGAAAAAGCAGATGACTTGTCAGTGGAAGCTTGTCATTTCTTTTGCTTCATGCCCAACAGAAAAACAGACCATAGGCTGTGAAGATCTCTCCAAAATGTAGTTTCTTGTTGCCAGTTGGGAAGAAACACAGAAAAATGGTGAGAACTTGATAGCTGGTGTCTCTTGTCCTCTTTGTCACATAAAGGTGATTCTGGCCAAACCACTTGTGCAGAGACATCACTTGTGTGTAATGTGTAGGTGAGTGTGAGATTGTGAGTGAATGGTATCTTTGGAAGGATGAGTATGAGTGGGATATTTGCAAATTAGTATCTTCCCCTTCTGTAACATCTGCTGTAGAAATTTGTTAGAAGAACTTTCTCTATGCTCTGTAATGCTTGCTTGTTTCGTGTGGAAATTGAACCAGAGTCCCCTCATAGATGAGAAGAGCCTTCAGTTTCCCTACTGTTGGCAGGGTTATGGGGTGTCAGAGGAAGAAATTAGCTAAAAATGTTAACATTTTAGAAAAGTCTTGTGTGACACCAGACTACTAAATTTTAACCATACATGAAGAGGAGGAAGGGGAAGGAAAAAGACTGGATAGTATCTGTTACTGAATATCTTGAATTAATTGGACAATTTATTTTTAATGGATATTTAATTTTTATTGTAATACATCGACATTATGAGTAATATTAAATTAATGAAATTATTTTAAAATTAAGTTATATCAATATATGTCAATAATTCTAGAATTTGATTGTTTTTAATTATTCATTATTTTTATACAGGCATTTTTAAGCTGGTAGAAGGATCCCTAAAGCTACCAGCATCCTTTGATGTGATTGAGAAGCCTAGGAAGCAGGAGGCTCTGTCCTCCTCCGCCATTTTGGCATCAAAATGTGGCATTACCTCTTAAGAGGTGTGTTATCACTGACATTACCTTCAGACTAGAGACTAAGGAGCATATATACAGAGCAAATACGAGGCATCAACAAAAAATTGTTTTTGTGTAGTTCAGGCAGTTATGTCAAGAATAGACCTGGTGAACAAGATGTATTTTACAAGTGGGGAGAGTAGCCGTATGGCACATGCTATATTTTTGTGAACTGTCTTTTCAGACTGAAAAATGTAGGCATCTAGATAAACATTTCCACTTATGTGCTTGAACATGAGTTATATTCAGTGTATGTTCAAACTTTGCAGCAAACCAGTGGGAAAGACTGTGTAAGAGACGAATAGACTTATTGTCTAGTAGTTTTTGTTTAGTTTGTTTATACTGTCTACAGCAGTTTGCCATTTACATGTTGTTTGTTTTGTATGTGAATTTAATGTTTAGTATAGTCTACTAAAGTATAGTAGACTATAAGGTAGTGTTTTTTGTGCCTGGAACCTGTTGTTTTTCAGGGCCTTGTATGTAGTATAATTAACTCCCCAGAGTGAAAGGGGGAAATTCTTGGACACAGCTTCTTTATAGGAGTAGGAAGAGTAGAAGGAGAAATAGCTAATTACCTGATTGCTTCCCTATGTCCCTACAGCTTAGCTGGGGAAGGACCTACATTATTAAATTGAGAAACACTTTTAAAACAAACCCCTAAATTTCCCTGATCTTTTGCTCCTGGAAGCTTTTATAGTAATTCTGAGCTTTGTTTTGGCTTTTTGGAAAAAAAATAAAAAGAATCAGAATTCATTAAACTTCATTGGCTAATGATGTGGGGTTGCAGATATAATTATTTTTATTTTTATGACATATTTTCCTAAGTAAGTGTTATATGGCAAGCCTTTAGATTGTTCTGTGTTACGTACTGTTTCTGAAGTTACACATCTGGAAGGTGGTGTGGTAATTTCACCGTATTAATACTTAATGTGGATTTTGTTTTGTGTAGAGGTAGTCTTGATTTCTTAATTGCTAAGGGGGAGTGCAGCTGAATGAATGTGCTGGGAGTAGCAAGAAAATAATGCCTTATTTCATGCTTGCAGAAGTGGTGCCTCAGGTGAAAAAGTTGTCTTTAACTTGCCTGTTGGGAGAGGTGGTGTGTTAGAAGCGTTGACCTTTGACTTAAACCTAGAACTGAAATCTGTCTAATGAAAAAGCTGCCAGAAATGAAAGGTCATACAAAATGCAATGAATTATTGAACAACTCAAGAAGGATTTTTCAAACTAGTGTAGTTCCCTGTTGATTTGCCTAACCAGAGCGTCATTTATGTCACTGCTTACTGAACGGAGTTTTATTCATAGTCTCTCTGCAAATCTAAAACTTCTAAGCAGAATAGAATGGTTTATGGAAACAGTCCAGCCTAAACAAACAGTGTGTTTGATTCCTGATGAAATATGCCATATGGGGTCAAAAATTTTATCAGCCTGAATCAATTCAGTCACAGCTGACCTTGGATATATTATTTTCTTTCCTGTTTCTTAGCAACAGGAAACTTTTCTGAAGGATGACTATGTAATATCCTAATCTGGTTAAAAAGATTTTATACCTAAAGAAGAACAGATGGTCTAAGGAAATCTTGTTTGTAGCAATAGAGATAGGGAATATGTAAAGATTATTTTTCCTCATTTTATACTCTATTGTCCTGCAATCACATAATATCTCCTTGATGGTAGCTAAAAACTTCTTTCATGATCAGAGAATAAAATTAGCAGTCTGCAGATGCTACAGGTTTCTTTTTTTTTATGTATGATGCAGGAAAGCAATTACATGTGTGCTCTTACAGCTGTGATTGCATTCCTTATAGAAAGTGTAAGAATATGGGTAACCGTATTCTCTGAGTGTTGAACTGTATCTGAGTAAATGAAGAAAGCATTATCTACAATGTAATTTTGTTCGCTGGCATTTGCTTAATCTCTCGCTTTCAAAATCTGTCATGTGAAGTAGTTTTCTTTCTCGCTTATTACTGATTCCAAAGGGTTTGGTGTTCACATAAAATATAAGTGAAGTCATTAAGGACACTGGAATCTGGAGCTCTGAAACACTAGGTTGTGACTATTTTATTATTGGCTCAATGAAGGAATAATTATGTTGTTTATTTCTGTGGTGACATGAAACTTCTTACTTTCAAAGAAGCAGACTGAGTGCTTGTAGGGGACTGGATGATCTTTTTTCTTCTACATGAATTTAAAATTAGTACATGAGCCTTGATTCTGACTTCAGTACAGCCACCTGCAAAGGAGAGAATAAGATGTCCTAGTATCTTCTAATTCCTTCTTAAAGTATCATGTAGTAGCTTTTCTTCCTAGCTCCTGAAGCTCTTCATACAAAGAAATGTCCTTCCCCTCCATCTCTTAGTTGCTGTCTTAATAATTATCCTCTAACGATGCTCATAAATGGCTGACAATAAAGTCCTTGGGTTTTCTGTGATTACTGATTTGTCATGCAAACAGCTCTTGACATGTCCCGATTAACAGGGGAGACATACTATCAGTCTGGTGAAGAGGGGTGCAGTAGTGTTGCTGTGTGCATTGTGTGTGTATATATCTATATGTATTTAGATATATATACACACAAATGACACATTCAGCACTGTGGTGCGGATCTTTTGGTGAATCATCTGGTGATTTATTTTACTTTATTTTTTTCTCCTATTGGCCTCTGTCATACCTAGTTTATTAGCAGTGACTGCCAAAACTGTATGAAGTGTAGGATGAGCTAGTTTTTGATAACCTAACAGACCTGTTGCCTGGCCTGCTTTTGAAGTTTCATCACTTATCATCAGTTATCATCTGGAGTGAAATGTGCTCAGGAGCCTTTGTTAGAGCTCTTTTAGCAGCATGATATGATACGAAGCTGTCTCTTATCATGAAAACTCCTTGACATCTTTTGTTTCTGTTGTATGTTGTGTGCTACCTTATTTTAGGGGCTAGCCTAGAAATATTTCTACTTGCAGCGTTTGCTTGTTGCGGGAAAAAACAATATCGTCTTTATTCCACTGAAAGCAAAATTCTTTTGACTTCCCATATTTTTACATTGAAGTATTTTCAAATGACACTGTAGAGGGGAACTTTGCTATCTCTTTTTCGCTGTCAAAGAGGAGCTCTTCCATTTTGTTGTGCCTTTCTTTCTTGCATTTTAATTAGTTGGTTGGGCTGAATGAAGCCTGGAGCTTTTTGTTTTGATGTATTCCCCTCCATCCACTCCCCCATTCCCAGATTTGGCATAAAAATTGTGAAGCTTAAAACAGGCTTACCCTCTAGGAACAATAAAACTTTTTGTTTAGGAATGCTTTGTGTCTCCCAGTGAATGCATTCAAGCCTTGAGTGTGTTCTAAGTCATGCATCTGGTGATGGCGTGTCCAATGCAGAGAAGAATGAGGTATGTCTTGAAAAATCATTAAGGTGTTTACAGGGAATCTCCTAAGAGAAGCAGGAAAGAAGGGGAGAAAAGGTGAAAGTGGGTTTTCATTTTTCTTTTTTATGTCATCTTTCCCATTGACTTTAAAAAGGAATGACAGGAAAAGAGAGCATGGCTTTTAATAGGTACTTAATCTAATGTTAAAAATGGAATTTAAGTTTTGGTTCTTAAATCCTTTGTAGAAAATGGCTGCATGTAGCTGCCTGTAATAAGTGAATTACCTGGTATATTATCTTGCTTTTCTGTGCTTTTATCTTTCTGATGAGAAGTAGCTCATTAGTAGAGGAAAGGTAGGAAATATCTAGACACTAGATATCTGCTGTATCTGGCTCGTTAATGGAGAAAGGATAGCCCTTCGTCAACAAACGGTTGGTATTTTTGGCTTCATATGACTTTTGTAGGGAGGTCAGTCTAGAATTTGTGGGGTTTTGTCGTTGTTTGTGGTGGGGTTTTTTATGTCTTTTTTTTTTTTTTTAATGGAAAAAGACCCCTATTTTTTTTTCCTGAGCTCTTCATGAATGCCACAATTTTTTTAATGCTCAAAGCACATCTGGATAGTGCAAGTGACAGAGCATGTCTGCTCATCTGTCATGCTGCCATTCACGGCTGGATCTCAATATTGTTTAACTATATCAGAGTAGTTACTGAAGGAATTGAGTATTCTGAGTAGTTCAAGTCATGTACTGGGTGAGAATTTACTTTGATCTCTACAAGCATTGTCATTGTCAGAACTGACTACTAATCCATTCAAGTATATAGTTGTATTTTTCAAAAAGTGATTTGTTGCTGTGATAGGTGGTGGTGTGGGATTTTTTTTCTATTTTTTTCTATAGTTTTAAATGTAAAGCTGCAAATTTGAGGTGTTGGTTTTTTTTTTTTTTTTTTTTAGTACTTGATGAAAGTTCTGGGTGTATGTGAGTTCTGAACTGTATGGAACAAACCCTGATCACTTCACTGTCCACCACAGGCTACTACTTACTGTTGCATCAGAGTTTATTGCGTGTCTCTAAGGCACAAGATAAGTCTTTTGCAGGCATAGGGTCCTTATTTCACTGTGACAGGTAATGTTGTTGTATCATGATGTACGTAACAACCTGCTGGCTCACTAAAGTTTCTCCTTTTCCTCTCGTTCTGCCTCTTTCTAGTCTGAATCAATAAAAACAAACAAGAAAACCCCAAACAACAACCAAACAAAAAAACCCACAGCCCCAAAAATCCTTACCCCCCAAATAAAACGCAGCCAACTGGGCAAAACTCCCCAGAAATAAAACCCCAAAAGCTTATTGAAAGTTCTGCCTTTTAATATTATGATAATTTCTAAATTAAAAGCGTCTGCATTGACAATTTATATTGATGTAGAATCTCAAAATAACTAGATAAAAATGCTAAAGAAAGGGGGGATATGGATTGGTAACTCTGTAGCATTTTATAGAATCATCAAATGTTTTAGGTTGGAAAGGACCTTAAAGATCATCTAGTTCAACCCGCCTGCTATGGGCACGGACACCTTTTCCTAGACCAGGTGCTTAAAGCCCCATGCAACCTGGCCTTGTGTTTGGAGTGCATTAATTTTCTTATCGTGCATTATATTACTCTTTAAACATTTTAATTCATGAGGTATCCCTTTTTTATTTTAGATTTCTTAATCAGGAATATAACCTACTCCCACTGTCCTCTAAAAATAACATGATGGCATTGCAGTTCACTTCATAATTTGAAAAGCTGGATACCATGTGTGATCCATTGTAATATAACTAATCTGTTGCATTCAATTTTACTAACGTACCTCACCATTTGTTAACTGAATCTCGATAGATGTCTTCAATAATGGAATTAAGGATTCTTAATTCATGGATCATATTTCTGTACCAGCAGACAAAACTTACCTTCGTCTTAGTATTGGTCTGGGAAAAGCAAATGTAACAATTCTGATAACAATAACAATGAAAAGAGACCCACTTTACTGAGACAGGTATATTTTTGCTGAATTCAAGTTGGGTATACTCTACTTTATTTGAACTCAGTGTAAGAAGATGTTGTCTTATCAACCTGCTTTTTATGCCAATTGTTTCATGATATGGTTTTATGCGGGCCTTCTGCCCCCATTTTTATTCTTTCATCACTAACTTATTTCTCTATTATTGTCATCTAATGTGATGTAGCCTTTTCTCTTATGAGCATTTATGATTTTTTTTTTCTTGTTGAGTCTCAAATTTAGCAAATCATAAATTATTTGCATGCACTCATGCCATATAATCTTGCATGGTAATTTAGGTAACACAAAATAAATGTCCGTGAAAATGAGAATATCTGCAGTTTGCATATTTATGTGACAACATAAATCTACAAGCATCTGATTTCCTACATATGTCTCTGAGCCAGGCTATCAGGTGTGGATAAGCAGCATTTTCCTGCTGTACAATTAGATCATAATGTTAAAAGCATGAGGTGGTCTGGTGGTTTTATAATCGAGAAGCCCCCAAAACCTGTCTGGAGAATGTTTCAAATTAAGAAAACATACCTGTGTTGTCCATTGCTGCCTATCCTTTCAAACCTTCTGCATCTCACCAATGAAAATGTAGTATGTCTGTCAAACTTTATAAAATAAACTTCCTTTTTTTCTTCGCTCTTTTCACACATCCTTTTATAGGTCTGAGAAAACTGTCTGATGCATTTGTAACAGCTCATCAGATGCTTCAGAAGCAATGCAACCATTTACCCCATCCCCGTATGCGGTAAATAAGAGGTCTCTGCTTGTAAATAAGAAAAGGGGAAAGCCCCTCACCCCAGCACTACTAAACAAAATAAAAAAATCCCCAGACCTTAATTATCAAACATTCTGTTTTACCTCACTGGCTTATTATTAAATTATTTGCCTTCTTTTTTTGCTTCTTCCTTGAGACAAGGGCAAATCCAGTGTATCTGGCAACTTTATTTTTTCTTGTTTGGCTGTCATATTACAACAGTTGCTCAGCTATCTTCTGTGAACACCCACAAAGGTAAAAATTCTTTATTTTTTTTTTTTAAATATGTCAGAATTCGCACATACCCACGCAGAAACTTAGAGTGTGGTGTGTCATCTTATCATTCCTCTCAGTTTTGCTCCAACTTCTTTGAGATTATTTCTTTCTCCTTTCACTTTTCAGTGAATATTGATAGAAGGAATAGGTGGATCAATGTATAGCTTCTTCGTAGCAGTTGATCTGTGGTCTGCTTTCAGTATTGGCCAACCCAGAATTTTGCATGCTTTTCACATAAAAAAACAACCTTGAGAGACTTGGGACAGTCCAGATTTTTTAATGAGTAATTTCTGTGCTTCATGAAGTATTTTTTGAAGCCCACAAAATATGTGAAAAACAGGCATGGAGAAATATCATAGAATCATACAGTCACTCTAGTTGAAGGGCAGTTGTGGTGGGCTGACCTCAGCCAACAGTCATACACCACCCCATCATCTTGCTCACTCCTATCTCCTGTGGCATAGGAGAAAATAGAAGGAAGGAGAGAATACTCCTTGGCCTGAGATGATAGTTTAATAGCAAAAGTGTAATGCTTAAGCAAAGCAAAAAAAGAAGTTCATTCACTAGTTCCCATAATCAGGCACTTCCTAAAAAGCAGAGTCTCTGTACGCATAGTGAACAGCATAACCATGAAAAACCTCCCCTTCTTCCTCCTCTTCTTGAGCTTTTGTTTCTAAACATGACATCATATTGTATGGTCAGTATAGGTCAGCTGTCCTGGTTGTGCCTACTGGCTTGATGCTGTTGCTAGCACAGTTCAGCAGTACTTAAAACACTGTTGTGTTACCAACGCTGGTTTAGCCACAGGAATACAAAGCACAACACCACAAGAGTACTCTGAAGAAATTTAATTCTATCCCAGCCAGACCCAGTACAATCTCCACCCCTTGTTCTGTACCATTTCTGTACCACCTGGAATTGGTTCAGTCCAGCTGCCTGATTTGAGGCAGATCTTCAAAACATAGAGTTTCAACAACCTGTTTCAGTTTTTGATGACCCTTAATATAATTTTTTTCCCTTTTATCTAATCAAATTCTCCTTGCTTCATTTTATATCCGCTGCCTCTCATCTTTCTGTTATGCATAGCCCAGTAAGTCTGGCTCTGTTTTTAAAAAGCTGAGTATAGCAATATGGTTCCCCCTTAGCTTTCTCCTTTAAAGTCTGAACAAACCCACTTCTCTCAGGTATTCCTTATACATCCCACATTCTAGCCTCAAACCGTCTTGCTGCATCTCCACTGTACCAGTATGTCTTATATTGGGCAACATAAAATGAAATACAGTACTGAAGATGTGTGGTAGGTGTGGTTTAGAATGATGATTTCCCTCTATTGCTCGTTCCACTGTAGCCAGTACAGTCTAACGTGCCTTTAGCATTCAGTTTCTGCAAGGTGTATTTTTGACTTATATTCAACTTGTCCATCAGACCCTGACTTTGCCCTTGTGCAAATCTGATTTTTGATCAGTTAGCTCCTATACTGGACTGTTGCATGAGGCTGTTCTGTCCCAGTTACGTTATTTTGCATTGTTTTTCTGGTTTTCTGGTTTTTTTTGTTTGTTTGTTTTTGTTTTTGTTTTTTGTTTTTTGTTGTTTTTTTGTTTGGTTGGTTTTTTTTGTTGTTTGTTGTTTTTTTAAAAATTATTTTTATTTTTTTTGAGATTTGTCAGCAGATTTCTCCAGTCAGTTGTGATCCGTCTGAAGCGCCATGTCCCCTAGTGTGTGAATCCCTCCCCTCAATCACCAGTGAACTTGCTGAGGTATATTCATCCCATCATCCAGGCCACTAATGAAGATGTTAAATATAGAGTCGTAGAATATTTCAAGTTGGAAGGGATCCATAAGGATCATCAGGTCTGTCTCTCTGCTCCTCACAGGAGTACCTAAAACTAAACCACATGGCTAAAAGCCTTGTCCAGATGCTTCTTGAACCCCGACAAAGTTGATGCTGTGACCACTTCCCTGGGCTGCCTCTGCCAGTGACTGACCATCATCTCGGTGAAGAACCTTTTCTCATTGTCCAGTCTGAACACTCTGTGACATGGCTTCATTCCATTTCTTCATGTCCTATCACTGGTCATAAGTGAAAGGAGATGGTTTTAATGATGCTGCTTTTCCTATCCTCATAGCATCAAGGAGTTTAAGGGACTGCGGTGAAGTTGACTGTTGAGATTTGTGGTTGTTAATTTGTGTTGCTGCTCAAGTGCAGCCTGTTACAAAACAAAGGAAACAAACAGCAACTTAAAGGTTTAGATGTCATTTGGATTTCATTTGTAATTGAATTAGAATTTCTAAGTGGTTATAATTTCTAAGTTGTCAGTACTCATTCTTTTGGGAGGTACTGAATGCTTGGGTTTAGGGCTCAATGTTAGTAGTATGAATACTAGTAGGGGGAGGAAGGGGACTATGAAAACCTGACAGCAATGTAACATTTTCCTGGTACAACTGAGTATTTTTGATTTTTGGATATAATTCTTGTTTGTACCTGAGATTAGCAAATCTCTGTGCTTACAATGGTTGTGTTAGATTTGTTTTATTTATTTTGTCCAACTTCAGCACAGGAACAAGAATTTCTGTAAAATACCTAGGCTCTGCCTGAACAGGTTTCAGTCTTACCTGGATAAGATAACCAGAGATAGCACTTGTTTTGCTGATTCCAAATAAGATAGGATGTACACTAGAATAGGATAAGACAGTTGCAAGATTTAATTTCCTAAATGTGACATCAAATTTGATTTAATCACTGGCAAAATTGGCTAAATTTTGGGTATGCCCTTTTAAACAGTACTTTAGTTTGTTTGTTTTGCATGCTGTTTTTTCTTTTTGCTTGCCTTTAGACGCCAGTACAAAGAATTCTTGAGCATTTTCTGAATTACTTCAGCTTTTTTAATAATACATGTGTTGTGTGTCACTTATGAAATACTTTGTAATGGTATTGGATGAATTTGATTATTTAGATGCCCTTTGAAATAAAAATTAAAAAATTGAAACAAAAAATTTAATCAGATCTGGTATTTCTCTGTTCAGATAATTTATTAGTGTGTATTTTAATACTTAGTCCTTTTCTTCTTTTTTTTTTTTTACCTTTCCCATTTTGTAATTTCAGGCCCTAAAGCAGAGACATCTTTCTTTTGGAAGTTCAAAAAGAGTTTTCCAGTGTGTTTGCTCTGCTCTCAGCCCCTTGGAGATACTAAATCAAGGCTCCAAGGTAGATTTTTCAGCAACACCAAAGCTAGCAAACAGCCAGTTGAAAATTGATGGGCATTTTCTGAAGTCAAGACAATTTCGATGTTCATTTGACTGGTATGTCTAATATATAGCTGAGTATTTTGCAAATACTTGGTTAGCATAACTAGCATGTGAGTGGAATTCATAAGCAGAATTAATATTGGTAGATAAAAGCATACAAGTATTTTTGTTGAAGCTCTTCGAAGTGTGAACAGGTAGATTTTCAGCCACAATGTTCTCCATAAATCAATTAGCCTTTCATTACTGGCTGTTATATACTTTAATGGAAACTTATTAAATACAATGTTGCACTCTGAGAGAAAATGCTTATTATAATTTTGGGTTACGTAGCTGTAATATATAGGAGTAATGTAGAGATTTATTGTCCCCAGGTATATTTTAAACCACTTCCTTACAAATGGCTTAAAATCTCAACATTAATTCATAATTGGCCTGGTGAGCTCTTTCGTTACTGTCATGGAAAAAATGGGTGGGTGTGGAGAATAAGCCACGGACCCCGTTTCTGGTTAGGAAATGAAATCGTTTATTTCCTGAAGGTCCAGGGTTGATGTAGGCTACCTGAAGTACCTGCACGTATGAGCGGCTAATACAATTGGTTAGCTATCACTGCCTATGTGGGTATTTTTGCTTCTTCATTGTTGATCTCTTGCTCACTGGTTGCCTTGATTGGATGCCTGCTTCTTGCTGTTGTCCCCTCATTGGATACTGGTTCCTCGCTTCTTTCTTCCTTCTTTTCTTGACAAACTTTCCCTGCAGTACTCCCTTACAGTCTCAAAACTTTCCCAGCAACATTCCTCTGCTATCTCAGAGCTCTCCCAGCAGCTAGTCTAGCTCAGAAATCCTTCACATCAAGGTCCTTTACACCCACAGGTGGGAAGAGCATATGTCAGCTTTGACATCACCCTACTTGTGCACAAGCTTGAGGAACATCTGCTGTTACGGCTGTTGATTGCTATGATGCTTCATTGAAAGGTTGAGTACTTTTTTGCCTCCACACTATTTTTAAACTAGAAACATCTTCCTGAAGTCGTAGCAATAGGATTAAGTTGCCCATATATGTATGCAATTCATTTTAGATACAATTTGATTCTGAAATGCTTGGACAGTGAACGCTGTAATTGTGTTTCAGATGCTTGGTGTCTTTTTTCTCTGCTCATTTATTTTCTTCTATGTTTTCAGTGGGGAAAACTGTTGTACTTTGTCTTTTTTTCCTTTCTATCTTTACTGTCTCTACCTTGCAGTCTGTAAAGTGACAGACTCCAAGCTTTTTCCTCACCCCATTAATTATTTTCCCTGACATAGTATTGGCTTTCCACTAATAGTATTATAAATACTTCCACTTTCTTCTCTGTTTGTTCCTCAGAATACATTCTAAGTGATTTATTTTATTTTTTTAAAGTTATTGGCCTTTAGTAATGAACCACAAGTCTTTTGTTCAATAAACCTACCAAAATGGTTTTTTTGGTTAATATGTTGGAGGGATTTTCTGCAAAGAAAATCTTTTCTTGTTCATTCATTGTCTGTTAGGAAACATTGCAGTGACTTCCTTCACACTTCCCTAGCTTTCTGAGCACTTGTGCCAGGGCCTGCTGTATTTTTCTGTGAATATTACAATTTGAATACAGAGAGTTGTCAAACATATGACTAATCTTTGCTTGCAACATTTCTGTTGTGTTTTGGCAGACTTCTTTTTCATATGCATGTAATGTGATATAGCTAAGTCTGCAGTATTCTTAATTTGCAGCAGCTTTGTTTTGGGAATAGTTTGGATTTTTTTATTGTATAACCAATAACGTAGTTGTTTGATTCCCCCTTCCACCCACTCCACCCCATATTCCCCCATTTATCACATGTTTTACTGCAGAACCAGGTTACTTTATCAAGGTAGTTTCCTGGAATTTTGAGATCACTCTTTGAATACCTAAACATGTTTTGCGTGCACTCCACACAACATAGGAAAACACGATGTCATGGGTTCTGCAGTAGCAGTCATTTTTTCTCCTTAGTAGTTGGTGCAGTGCTGTGGTTTTGACTTGTGGCCTGAGAACAGCGCTGATAACACCAATGTTTTTAGTTAT
>JAOEHY010030407.1:47600-75565 GCA_025447955.1 Psilopsiagon aurifrons | reverse complement strand
TTTCGATTCTCCTTCCCATCCCTCCAGGAGCAGAGGGAAGAAAAAGGGGGAAGTGAGTGAACAAACTGCGTGACTGAATTACGGTCTAAACCACGACAATCCTGCTCCAAGCAAGATTGCTTCTAGCACTAGGTCATGTCATCCATGGCTTTGTCTAGTCAAGTGTTCTATATTTCTGAAGATGGAGATTTCACGGGGTCCCAGGGGAAGCTGTTCCATGACAGCACCACCATCCCAGTTAAGACTTTTTTTTAATGTCTGTTTTGAACCTCCCAAGCCAGAAGTTGTATTTTTTGCTTCTTGCTATGTTTTCTGCCACTGTCAAAAAGAGTTTGGTTCTGCCAGTTTGTAACTGCCTTTAAAGAAATCACCAACTGGTATTAATCATCCCCAAGGCTTCTTTCTGCCACACTAAAGAGGTGTGGTTCTGCCAACCCCCACTTGCATCTCAGGTGCTCTAGCCACTGACCATCTTGAAAGATCTTTGCTGGACACTGTCCAGTTTCTGAGTGTCTCTTTTTAACTTCTAACATCTAACAGTGGACACTATTCCAGGTGCAACCACTCAAGTACTGAGCAGAGGCAAGTGCTGCTCTCCCTTGATCTGCTGGCCCTACCCCTTCTGATGTTGCCCAGGACACACTTTCACTTGTCTACAGTTGGAACATTCTGTTGGCTTGTATTCAGCTGACATTAGCCATTACCCCAGCTTCCTTTCCATCGTCACTCACCCATGTGTTTCATAGTTTTTGCCAATGGGTGAGTTTACTTCTCACCTTGTCCAGAACTACATTCTTCTCCTTGGTGAACTTCAGAAGGTCCTCCTCCACAAAATGCCAGGTGTAACAGGGCATCTTGAGATGGAAACTCTATTATTTATCTATTTATATAGTATTTATATATTCCTGTAATGACATAACTACCTCAAAAATCTCTGAGCATTATCATCACTAACAGGTAAAGAAGATGTACAGCTAAATAACAAGATTCCAGCAATATTGACTTGTAGAAATGTTTGTAAACCATTGTAAATGTTTGTAAACCATTAAAATCCATTGTAAAATGGATTGCCAAGAACCTGAGCAGAACAACCAAGATCTAATTTTGGGCAACTCTGAAGCCTAACTATGTTAGGTCTAGTTAGATAGGGAATGGATTGCTAAAACTCCATTAGACCAGAAAAGTATTTAAAAAATTGAGTAGCATGAAAATATCCTTAAAATCAGAGCAGAAGATCAACTTAAGAAAATCACATACATGTTCAAAGAATGTCTTAGATGATTATGAAATCGAGCTTCAAGACTGGTATCCCGAGTTTTTCTTTTAGTAGCAATTGATGCTACAGAATACACATAAAGAAATACATGTCCTTTTGTCTCGCAATAATATGCTTTCACCTGTAAAATGCTGCAAAGTATTTTCCCTCCATTTCTCACTGCTATCAAATGATTCTTACATTTCTTGGGATTATTCTACGTCACACACTTAGTTATTGGTAAACACTGTTTTTGAATACAGTTAAGAAAAGTTTATAGAGCTTGTGTATAGACTATTTCAGTTGGAAGGGACCGACAGCAATTATTTAGTCCTGCTGCCTGACCAATTCAGGGATGACCAAAACTTAAAGCATGCTATTAAAGGCATTGTCTAAACAGCTTTTAAGCAGACAGGGCTGGGGCATCAGCCACCTCTGTAGGAAGCCTGTTGCAGTGTTTGACCACCCTCTCAGTAAAGAAATGCTTCCTAATGTCCCCTGGCACAGATTTGAACCATTCCTATGTGTCTGGTGGAAGAGATCATCACCTTCCTCTTCACTCTTCCTCTTCAGGAAGTTGTATAAAGCAATGAGGTCACCCCTCAGCCTCCTTTTCTCCAAACTAGACAAACCCAAAACCTTAGCTGCTCTTCATAGGACCTTGCTCCAGCCCTTTCACTTGTCCTCCTCTGAACGCATCCATAGAATCATAGAATACTGCGTTGGGAGGGACCTTAAAAATCATTTGGACTCTGCTTTCTTGTCAAAAGCATGGTCTAGACCAGAGGTACCAGCATCCTGTCTAGCCGAATTTTAGAAGTGCCCAATGTTGGGGAACCTGCCATTTCCCCAGGGAGATTATTCCAACGGTTGATTGCTCTTATTGTGAACATTTTTCCTCTTGTGTCCAACCATAATCTCCCTGGGAGTAACTTGTACCCATTACCCTTTGTCTTTTCCATGTGATTCCTTGTGAAAAGGAAGCCTTCATCTTCATTGTAGCCACCCTTTGAATACTGGAGCATGGTAAAAATGTTTCTCCTGAGCCTTCTTTTCTCAAGGCTGAGCAAACACTGTTCTCTCAGCCTTTCTTCATATGGCAGGAAAGGACCTTCACATCCTTAAGCTGCATGCCCAGAACTGCACACTGCTCTTGAGGTGAAGCAGTACCAACATTGAACGCAGTAAGATAATCTCTTTTGAGTGGCTGGTTATACTGTGTTTAATGCGCTTCCAGCATGCAGTTTGCTCTCTCGACTGCCAGGGCATACTGCTGACTCATACTGAGCCTGCTGACACCCAGCACCCCCAGATCCCTTTCTTCAGGGCTGCCTTCCAGCCACTCCTGTCCCAGTTTATACTTGTGCCTGGCATTACTCTACCCTAGGTGTAGAATCTGTCATTTCAAGTTGTTAAATGTCTCCGCATTAATCATTGTCTGGTGCTCTAATCTATTGATATTCTAATCTATCAAGATTCTTCTAAAAGGCCTCTTGTCACTCAAGAGAGTCAACAGCACCTCTCAGTTTGACATCATCAGCAACCTTGCTAATGGTGCTTTCAACTCCTGCATCCAGATTGTTAATATATGTATTGAAGAGAACTGGCCCTAGAACTGAACTCTGAGAAACACTACTGACTCATCACCAGTCAGATGTAGCCCCTTTCACTGCAGCTCCTTGAGCCCTTCCCTTCAGCCAGTTAGTTCTTCACCCAGTGCACAATGAATCTACTCATCTCACAGCTGGACAACTTTTCCAAAAGGATGCTGGGAGGGACAGTATCAAAAGCCTTACTAAAATCTAGAAAATGCCTTCCGTCATTCACTAGGCGGCCTTATCATAGAAGGGTATTAAATTAGTTAAAAAGGACTTTGCATTTGTGAACCAATGTTGACTGTGCCTGATGATTGCATTATTCTTTAAATGCCTTTTGTTTAAGGAATATGTCTTCCTGTTTTCCTCTCATTATTATCTGTAACAGACACACCCCCTATGTCACGTAGCAGATTTCTTGCTGTGCTAGATACTGTACAAAAAGAGCTGGTGGTGTGAGGGAACTGGTTTCTTTTGTCACATGGTATTGTTTCAGCTCCACAGTAGGATGTCTGACATTTTTCTGAGCCATAAGACAGAAACCAAATAGATTTCCAAGAGAGCTACAACACTTGTGCAAATAAACATTTGTTAGATATTTATTTTCCATGACCAAAATATGATCACTGTGCATAATCTGTGCAAAAAGGGCCATGAATTACAAATACATTTAAGGAAATGCTTATGAATGCTTTTTTTTTTCTTTTTCTTTAATTATGTCCATCTGACTTTATTGACATCTACAGTTTATTATCGTGCTTGTGCAGAGCTACATTTAGAACGGGTGTAATTCCACTGACTTCAGTGGAGCTACACCAGGCATGAAAGCAGCCCACCCACTGACTTTACATTTTGAAAGCAAAGCTGTGCAGTTGTAACAGGCTCCACATTATGTCTTTGCTAAATTCAGAGACATTCTTCCATCCAAGGTCTCCCCCTTCTTTTTATGCACCTTGCTCCTTTCTTCACTTTTATTACCACACTGCTCCCTCAACATGATTGCATCTGCATTTTATTAAGATTACTGCTGCTGTTTAAGGAACACCACATCTCACTGCATCATGCTGTGTTTTAGTATTTCCTGTTTTATTGTACTTGTATTTCCTTTAATAGATAAGTACATATATTTTCACATGCAACAAAATCAGACTGCTTTAAGGAATAAATTGATAAATTGACATTTAGAGTGCTACCAAGCATCAGGGCTGCCAGTTACATTGGCTGAAGAGTCAGACCATAGCCAGCCAGGAAGGGATTGTCTGTTGGAAATTACTATTGTCATTATTTAGATTTGAAGTGCTTCCCAATGCTTCCTCTTCAAACACAGGCAAGGTACAAGAAATCCTGCACCAAAAATCCTACAATATAGCTTGAAGCATACAAACCCTCAGTGAGCAACAGTGATTTCTAAGGAGAATGGAGGAAGGGTAGAGTAAGGAAAAAAAAATCCCTTTAAGTAAGGAAAAAACCTGGCATAGTTACTTTTGCAAAATACCCTTGCATATATGTGGATGTCTTTATTTACGTGTAAATATATGCATACTTTTTAAAGACTCAGCCTTTCTCTGTTATACTGAAGAGCATCCTGATCACACAGTGGGCTCCACCATAGTTGTAGTTGAAACCCCTGGGTAGCTGAGGGAGCAGTCTGTATACCTACAAGAGTCCTGCTAGGAGGGCAGCATTACTGAACATGAGTGCAGATGTTGTCCATGGCTTGAGACTATACCACAACAGGGAGGGACTGCTACTGCTGTCAGTTAAATGGTGTTGCCAACTTAACATAAAAATATTAAGTAAATATATGTCCCCCCTCTTCCCTATCCTGTTTTCCTGTCCCAAAGCCTGAAATTTTGGAGGAAGAAAAAGAAGACCCAGGGACATCCTGGAGGACAGCTGCTAAGATCTTAGAGTAAGCTTGGGCATGAGGGTCCTCTGAGATCCAATGGGCTTGCACAGATTGTGTCTAAAATCACACTTGCAGGCTTGCAATGTGAAAGGCTAGAAAATATGTCATTGAGGGCATTTTCTAAGCAATCTCTACTAGACAGTAATCATATAGCCTGCCTTTCCCTCCTTCCTCCACCTTTATTGTCTTTTGTTCTGAAATTGTGTACTATAGCAACCCAAGGCTGCAAATTTCTCTCTGGAGCTTCTTCCTTTATTTAGTCAGTAGATTCACTGCTGTGTAACAGGGAGTGAAAAAAAGAACAAAACCCCAACCAACCAACAAAAACCTAAACCCACAAAACAAACTGCAAACAACAACAAAGAACAACCAACCAACCAAACACCAACACTCCACAAGCCTCCTTTCTGCCCCTTTCTACCCAAGCTGTAACATGCTTTAGTGTAAGGAGAAGATAGTTTGGTCTATGAAAAGAAGCCATGCTTGTTGCGACAATGTGTGGTACAAAATTAACAAATTCCCTGGAAAACTGTTTACTTGATTAGTTTCTTCTTCATGTATTTCAGACGTTAAAAACCCCATATGCAGCCTGCCAACCTCCTGGCCAGAGAGGATCTGAAGGGTAAAAGAAAAACAAAGAAATAAGGATGTGCAAACAGAATAGGAGAGTACTTGGATGACTGCCCTGTAATGAAAACTGGTATCACTGTAAGCCAATGTGATAATTCATCTCTGCTGATAGATCGGCTAACTGCTAATATCTTATGAATACAATAGACATTCTGGGCTCTGTAAGATGAATGTTTATCTGCATGCAAACTGCAACTTAAAGAGCTATTTTCCCCTTTCATTAATCTGGAGTAAATAATGGTTATAATATTACATATCTCTTGCCTTTTCTCTGACAGTTTATTTGTGCTGAAATAAGAGATTGCTGCAGTATGCAACACAGCTTCTCAATGTGCTCTGTGTGCGAGACAGAAAAGGAGTTATTCATCGCGGGAAAATATCTGGCAAAACTTTGAAGTTGCTTCCCTTTTTAATCAGTCTTGAATGCAGATACAGCATGTCCCAGGAATTTTACAGTTAGATATGTGCTTCTGTTTGCTGCTAGTGAGTTATTTCATTTCTTGCATCATAGTTCCCTGTTGTGAACTAGGATCAAGACTACTGTGAGACTCTAAAGAGAAGTAGAGTAAAATCTAGTTTTCATTTTTGGAGAGTCTATATAAATCCTTAGGCTGAGCAGTTTGTTGTGATAGGTGACAAATGAAGCATCGTGCAATACACAGAATAGGAGCAACTTACCTCCTGATAGTCCTGACATGACAGGCAAGGTAAGACCAAATATAGTAGTCTCTATCACTTGCTAAAATCTATTTGCATTTGGCACATGAGAATACAAGGTTGAAAGAGACCTCCTTGGTCATCAAATTCTGTACCCTGCTATCACTGGCAGCCATATCATACAATCCCCTTGGCAAATTTATTTTCCTCACCTTTCTCCCACTTCTGTAAATAAATTAGTGTTGCTGCTAAACATCACCCAACTCTGTGCACACAAAGGCTTTTCACATGTTGTCAGGGACTGGGACCTTTGTCCTCGGACATGTTTGGGGTTAGCACCTTCTTCAGGTGTTTACTGTCTGGATCACAGACACAAAGGGAAATTGCGGTACTGCTGAGGACTGAAAGGTCTTCACTTCTGTGAGCTGTACCACACATGTGAGGTGCAATTTGCTTCTGTGTATAGCTTACATGGATTCCCTCTTACTGCACTCCCCGGGGCAAAGCACAATGCACGTACAAGGCATTTTTTGGGAGCCAACAAGAGGAGTACCTGTGCATGGATTCATGCAGAAAAGGCCAGAGGAGGCTTTGTGGTATTGCCCTTTGTTGTCCTTGTAAAGACCTGCACACTAACTTAAAAACTTACAAGGCAAGAACTAGTAGGATAGCAAAAGAAATTGGCCCCATGTTATAGCTTTCTTTTGGAATACAGACAATGAGGCAACCCCTAGAAGCTGATGGAGTTCCTCCTTCCCCACCTTCTCAAAGGAAACAGAATTGAAACTTTATGTAAATCTTTTAGGTTGAAAAACCTGCAGGACAAAATATTGCGTTCTTTTAATACATTTGTCTTTAAAAAAAAAAAAAAAAAGTATGTCATTCTTTACTGTGTAAATTTAATGTAAAATTATCCACAATATAACCCAAATTAAACTGGTTAAAATGACACCAGCATGAACATGATAGATAAGATCCATATAAATTTGCAGCATGTAGATAGCAATGGATTTGCCTTTTTCTTGTATTGAGGTGAAAAATATTTGTTCTTCTTTTTTTTTCTTCTGTTCTTTTTTTCCCAAGAGGAAAATTGGTACTTTAGCAGTGTCTGCAAAAAAATGCTGTAAAATACAACAGCAATTTTTTTGAAAATGTGCAGTCTGCATCTTTATCCTGTTACTTTAACCAGTTACCTCACATTTTCTGATGATTGTTGTAAGTTTCTTCTAAATGATCTGTTTTCCCCTCTGAAAACCTATATAACTATGTAGAATTTTATAATTTGATAATTTCTGCCTCCTTGTTTTTAAGCCACCTTATCTTGCTGGAAATAGACAGCTGGTTGAGTAAAAAGAAAGAAATATATCCTGTCTGCAGAGTGAGTATGAGCAGTGCTCATGCTTCCCCCCACCCTTTCAAATGTTCATGCTTCCCCCCAATCTTTCAAATTGCAGCCATTTTTGTATATTTCAAGGAGGGAACCTTAATCAGTAATTTAATTTCTATATATTGTTTTGTTATTCTCTTGGAAACAAGAGATTATTAGTGGTAAACATGTCTAATTCAGTAAAAATTTTTACTTCAATGAAAAACCTCTAGTCTATCAGTATAGCAAGGAACAGTTCAAAACATGTCCTATTGAAGAACTTGTCCCTGGCATTATCTTTTAGACCTCTCAGTGTTCATTGTGGGGAGGTGCTGGAAGTGCAGTTGAAACCTTTGCAAAATGTAAATACAGGTATCATGTTTACTGATCGGTGAATTGCTTACTATGAATCTGACAACATCTGAAAATGAGACAGGCCATGGGTTGGCTCCTACGTTAGATATTTTTGTTTGTTACTTTATCTGTAATCTTGCCCTAAATGCCGAATGAGTCTCTTAAGTAACAGGACTCATATTAATTTTGTTTTGTTTCCAAAACTAAATCCAATTCACTTGATAATGTGCCACTGAAGTGTTAAGTCTGTATATGATTAACTGCAACAACTTACTGGAAAGAAGAAAACCTGGAAGTGGGAAGTTGATACCTTTGGTGATCTATGGAGAAAAGTATCGGGACAATAAACTGCAGTGATATCATTCATTATCATAGTATGCAGTCAAAAAAGTGGCAGATGGCCAGTGAAGTACTTTGATGACCTTCAGGTTTCTCCATCTGTACCTGCCACTACATACACTTTTTATTACATAGGATGGACAAGAAAGCCACTTACCAGATTTGCAGCTCTAAGCACTTTTAAACGTCTTTAAATTTAATTTCAAACAATAAAATAACTACTATTCTTCTTTCACACTGCCTCACAAATGTAGCTTTGTAAACGTAGCTTAGAAACTTGCAGCTGTTGAAACCGAAGAAAATGGGTCATTCCAGTTATTTTCATAACTAGTACAAAAGTGTATTCCCACACTAACAAATCCGAAGCGCATTATGTAGAGCTTGTAGTTTACTGTTTTCAAACACAAGTATTCTATGTGAAATAGACACTGGATTCATGGGAAGTTTTGCTCGCATTTGAGATATATAGATGTTTGACTTTGGAGAAAGCTAAGGGGGCTCAAGAGAAGTCATTTAACTCAAGGAAGGCAGTGAAACAGTTTGTGTCACCTCAGTGACTACACAACTGCAAAACAATTGTTACTTTCCAGTACTGAATTTAGATTTTGATGTATTTCATTACAAAATCGCAAGCCTCACATAGCAAGAAAACTACTTTGCCTTATCTACATAAAAGTAATATCCATATATCTCACCTAGTTTGTTGGTGCAGCTGGGTGGCCAGAAAATAATTTTTTCTTCAGATTACATTGGTCTGTTTTCTGGAAAGTGAATGCTCTTTATAGGTCCCCCAAAGACCCATAAATATTTGAAAACACTTTAAAAATGATCATCTGGAGCTTTTTGGCAACTCTGTTGAGGTATACATTTCACAAAGTATGTATTCTCACAGCACCTCACAATGGCTTGCTAATCATGCATTCCCTGGCTCATTCATACACATAATAAAACGACTGCTGTACATTTGGATGCATTTATAGTGCAGATACAGAATGGATATTATTTGCAACATATGGGCAAAAGAAGCCATTTCAGTTTGAAGAGACAATGCCCACTCAAACCTTGACACATTTTCATCATCTTTAGAATCTGAAAAAATGTTTTTCTGTACTTTTAATAGAATGAAACTGATTTATACTACATGCAAACCAAAATAGATTTCGTACAAATAAGTGCTGTAACAACTTTATCAAGAGGACCTGTACTTTGGCAGGTTAAAAAGTATCCTGTTTGGATTTGTTCAAAATTTGGTGGCTGTACCTCGTTAGGCAGTTAAATGTACATGTATTTGTAGTTAACTTGGGACCATCTAATTTAAAAATGGATCCCTCAGCCCTGTAATCATCGAGTCTGGAAACACAAATATAACCAGTTTAGTAATTAAAGGATTTTAAAATACTTCATTAAAAAAAGGGACACTGCAATCTGTTACAAAGTTAGTACATCAGCCAACTGTACCTCTTAAAAAAAAAAAGGTGATAGAATTCTGTGACTCAACTGACTGAAAGGCAGTGTTCTTCTGTTTATTGCCAAGTCACAGAGCTGAGAATCTGCCCCAAAATCATGAAATTACACAGCCTTTAACGATCATGCTTTCTGAGTAGTTCCTGTTTTTTAAAACCCTCTTTTCCCATTGTCATTGTGCATGACAATGAGTTTTACCAGGTTAAAAAATGCTACCACAAATAAATATTTTTCAATTCCAGCTGCAGCACTCCTTCCTTCTTTCCTGCCAGTACAATCGTATGAATGCTCCAGCTTCATACAGCACAATGAAACTGCCTGAAGAGGAGACCGAGCTTGGAGCCTGTTTGCAAAAATTAATGGTGCCGTATCAAGCAACTGCTCTGGTTACAGTTGTAAGAGCGTTTACACCAAAAGTTAAAGACTGATACATTTTGTGCTTGTACTCTTTGTAATAAAAATCTAGGAGGGGAGAGGAAAGGAAAGATGACCTTACAGTCAAGTAACTAAATTCAGATGTTTGAGATGAGGTGGGTTCAGTACTTTCCCTGAGAACTCTTAAAGACTTTGGTGGAAAAGGTGGAAACAGTTTGATCACCTCATTTCCTAATCTATTAAACAGGGATAAAAGAATGCCTTTGCCTGCAATTGTCCATCTAGCAGCTGACTGCTAGAGGAGGCAGTGTCTCATTATAGGTATATTAACACGCAGCTTTCTTGGGTCCTAATCACATTGAGTATTCTTCTGGCATAAAAAATTTAAGAAATCTTTTGCAAATCGTGTATTTTATAGCACTCTGAAGGCTAGGTATCATCTGTTTTCAGATTTCTGCTCATTAGCTTTTACAGATGCAGAGTTCAAGCCTGAGATTTAGCCAACTGCGACCTAGAGAAACCCCTGTTCCCCTGATGCACCTTGGCTGCCTGCTTGGCTCTCTGACAACAGTTAGTGCTGTCCCAGTTTCTGCACACAGCGTATGGCACCAGAAGACTATTAAGGCAGCCAGACACACTCAGCCAACATCCAGGCAGACTCTTTCTTAGCCATAAAGGGCTAGGCTGATGAAGAAATTGCTAATGTGTTTTTCTGCTGTACAAGGATCTTCTATAAACACATCATCTCCTGGCAGGTGAGTAATGGGGGGAGAGGTTCATATGTTTTTTAAGGAGATAGGCATAATTTCCATTTGCATTTTTGCAAAGCCTCAAAAGCAGACAAAAGGGCAGCCTGTGGTGCTCTTCTAGCAATAAGAACTGTTGATTTCTTCTTTTCGGACTGATTATCATGCACGTACAAGCATAAAATGCCAGCAAGCAAATCTACATACCAAACAAATATTTCCTTCCCTGGTGCCAGCTTTGCCAAACTTCAGCTGCAATTGCAGAAGACCTGGATGCCATGCAGGTGTCCATCTTTGCAGTGGCAATCCCTACCCATCAGCCAGAGGTCTTGAAGCAGCAAGACCATTCAAAGCAACCTTAGAATTGAGAAGCAAGATGCTGCTTTGCTCTCTTGTCTGCTATCATGTCAGATGGCAATTCTAAGAATACCATTTAATTATGAGTCATTTTACACCTAACACCTTCTCTCTGATGTGCCCTCCTTTGTTTATAGGTAGCTATATAATCCTTCTGGTAGCAATAGGCCCTTATAAACTGGGACAGTTTGATTAGCTGATGCATCGAACTGACAAACAGCTATTGTGTACTGGAAGAAAAGGAAAGGGAAGGAAAGGAAAAGGAAAAGAGAAAGGGAAAGATGCTCTGGTATAACACTTCCTAAACAAACACATCCTTGCCATTTATTATTTAATAGAATGTTGCGTGGGTTGCTGAAAACTTCTTAAGTAGTTTGTCTTGCTACATTTCATTTGTCTAGTCATATAGGTCATGCTAAAAAGAAGAATCACTGTATAGGAATCTGACAAAATTTGGCCTGCCTGACCTTAACACCGAAACAAAATTCCATCAGTAAAATTATTTTAATCACAAACTAAACAATGACAAAATGCACTATAGGGAAAGTATTTGTGCCTACTGCAGAAGGTAGAGATGGAGTTGGGTGTGTTTGGATCCAGTTCTAGTCTCAGACTTAGTCAACATTTTATGTCTAAGGATTGCGTAGTGCTTGTGCCTTCCTATCCAAATTTGTCCTGCATGCTGGTACTGTCACATTGCAAGGGGGCTTTCCTCAAAACCCTTTATATTTGACCAGCCTGCCAGTTTCCCAAAAAAATGATGCCTTGTGCCTGACCAGCCTGTCCATGTACTGGGCCGTCCACCAAATCAAAGATGACTAACCTATTCAGTAGCCCCCACTGATAGTGTCATCAAGTCAAATCCCTTATTTCAAATATTAAGTCTCCAGAGACTTACACAGAGCAAACTTCAGCTGAATATTTTAATTAGACAAAAAAATAAGTATGTAACAGGATAAGGTCCAGAGATTGATGGTGATAGATACTGTCTGCAGAAACAAGCTTGAAGTGGTGCACAACCAGACTATAATCTCTAAAACCAGCTAGTGTGAGTAAGTCATTTAGAGTGCATAAGATAAAGTTCTTACCCAACAGGCATCCGTAATGGGAGAGAAAACAGTGTCCCTAATTGTCCTGGGTTCATTAGTAGCAGTCAGTCATTTCTTGCCCTTAGTAGTAGCTGGTGCAGTGCTGTGGTTTTGACTTTTGGCCTGGGAACAGCCCTGATGATGCTGATGTTTTCAGTTGCTGCTCAGTAATGTTTGGTCTAACCAAGGTCTTTCTGAGTCTCATGCTCTGCCAGGGAGGAGGGGAAACCGGGAGGAAGCAGTGACAGGGCACCTGACCCAAACTAGCCAAAGAGGTATTCCGTACCACAGCACGTCATGCCCAGTATATAAGCTGAGGACAATTACCCGGAAGGGTTAGATCGCTGCTTGGTTGGGCTGGATATCGGTTGGCAGGTGTTTAGTGGTTGTATTCTCTTCCCTTGTTATTTCTCTAATCATTATTATTATTGGTGGCAGAAGCAGTGGCTTATGTTATACCTTAGTTACTGGACTGTTCTTATGTCAACCTGTGGGAGTTAAATTCTTTCGATTCTCCTCTCCATCCCTCTGGGATCGGGAGGGACGAATTGGGGGAGTGAGTGAGCAGCTGCGTGGCTGATTTATGGCTGGGCTTAAACCACAACACTCTCAGGGAACCAGCCCTGTTACATGTGTGGCATACACATGCTCAGTGGCACTGTTTCTGAGCAGCACTTTAGACACAATCTGCGGGGAATATGATAAGAAGATACGAAATGCATTTCTTCACCCAGCCAGGAAAGAAAAGCATAGAAATTCACCTCACATTGTCCCTGTTGGTAATGCTCCAATATTGGTAATCCAGCAGCTGCTGATGTGATCCTAAATCTTTCCTACACAGACCACATGTGCCTAGGACCTGAAAATTTCAGGTTTAGTAGTGTGGTGAAGAGAATCTCAAGACCTCACCAAGAGCACAACTGGATTAGCAAGATGTTCCATAGTGATATTTTTCATAATCATATCTTCATAAAGTATAATTGCATCTTCATAACGTATAATCATGTGCAGAAGCTTTGATGTGTTCTCCCTGTGGAGAATCATGAACGAGACTTTTTACTTGAGTTCTGGGATAGTGTCCCATCACATAACAAGGACACATTAACTTATCTTTGCATCCAGCTTTTTCTTTCTTGCAAATACAGAAAATCTCCAGACTATGTGGTTTGCAGGAGCTTCCAGTACCACATCTTCCAAGGTCTTATATTTTTCCATGAATGGTCTGTGAACCATGCCAAAAAGCTTATGGGAAGAAAACAATTCTGAACTGGGCTTTTTTCCAGATGGCCCTAATCACAGTATCTAGACCCTTTCAAAAATTGACAGGTAAAGTCTGAAGTAGGCAAAATTTTGTCCCCACTTATAGTGATCATTGCTATGGAAAGTTAAATGTTTTAGTTTGAATTTTAAAAAATGCTCAGTGTCTCCATTGGTAGCTATACCACCCATGGTTATATTTCCTGATGTAGGGGACATGGATTATGAGGAAATCCTCTGTCAGGCACAGCATTAAACAACTGACCCTGTATACAGTTTGAGGTACAGAAACTGGGCACACTTATGTGAAACTTTCAGGTTCAGAAGAAAATCTGTTTTGAACTGACAGATTATGTGCTTTAATATGACTAATTTGTGGTCTGAAATAGAAGAAGGGTTAGAGAACATCAAATAGCAAACAGACTACAAATCGAATGCTAAATGATCTCTTATGATGGACTATAAATATAATAAATATTGGACATATCAGGTTAAGCTGCTGTAGCTTAATCTGATATATCCAATTGTAAACTTGCCTGACTCAAATGTATTACTGCAATCAAAAGTAATTATAAAGAGTTATATATTGATGTAAAGTATCCAGAGATTCTGAGAAGTTTTCAGCCACAAAGACTACCTTGATAGTGAAGCACAACTACTTTTAAATTCCCAAATAAACTTCATTGCTAAAAATCTTGTTCTGAATCATTCAGCTTCAGGCATAAGTGAGAGATGCGTGAAGGCTACAGCAGGTTATTATACTGAAATTATCCCATCATATTGTCTTGCTGTCAGAGAAACTAAGTAAGTTACAGAATGTCTCCTGTTCTTGGAAAACTAAGAATGATTTAATATGTCTCTTATGTTTTCCTAGAGTGAAATGCATAGATGTGGAACAAACCTTTAGATGGTGGGTAGCTGACAAACTGAAATGGGCATGTTTTATAATGCAGTGTTTGAAGAAACATCCACATAAATGTAGAAATTTGTTTTCTCTACTTCACGTGGGTTAGAGAGATTTATACAACTCAAAATCTAATATCTGATCTGGTTTCTAGGAAATAATGTGCTCCGGACTCTGATTTTTCCAATCAATTTCCTCCTATGAGATTAGGTAAGACATGAGTCCAAGTGAGCCAAAGTGGCAGCATTTTCTTACCTTTCTTGTGAAGATACAGGTAAGTGAAAAGTAAGAGTTCAGCAAAGCAATAGAAAATTATTTTTCAGTTAGTGAGTGTATTCAGAAGATGCAAAGACTGAAAGGAGCAGCCCAAATATCAAATGAGATCTAATGTTTGAAAGGAGAAGGGAAACATGAAACTTTCACAGAGCAGATATTCCCATTGGCTCATTGTTCTTCCTTTCTTCAGTTACAGCTGCATGAGTCTCCTTTAGTCAGACATCGTCTGAATCCTAGAGATGAATGTGAAGAGAGCCTAACTCAAGCTAGTAGATCAGGAATGTCAATGCAGTAAACACACAATGGAACCAGATAAACATCCAGTATGTGAGAAAGAGTGAATGGATGGTTCCTCATAGAATTTGATTAACAAACCTGTGTCCTGCTGCTTAAATACCTGTCTTCTACTTCTTGATCTGCCTAAATATGGGCCACAGTTTAGCTTCTTCCTATAACTGGTTTAGTTGGAAATGTGACAGTTTCTATTGCCTATTACCCAGTATAATGATTGTAAGATTTAAGAACAAATGTCTTTGTTAAATTTAGGAGTGCTCTTGCCCAAACAAAACTTGCTTTCCATCTTCATGAAACAAAAAGTCAATCTATTGCTGATTTTCGCCTTTAAAGAAACCTTGCCAACAGAACTGCCTGTGTAAGTATTTTTGCCAGTGTGTCCTAAATTTTAAAATAAACATTTTTGTAGGTTATTATACATTTTTTATTTAAGTAATTTGCCATTTCTTCAGGGAATAAGAAAAATTGTCTTGGCTTGTCTGATTTTCATTGTTTATAATAGCCTGTGTATATGTTCTGATATGAAAAGTTTCTCATGTATTTCAATACCAAAGGGCAGTTTCCAAATCACTGTACCTAATTAACAATTAAATCTTAATTAGAATTTCACTACTGACAGTTTTTCAGATCATGAACTGCAATGTAACTTCAGCCTGATCAGCTATTCTAAGATTTGTGATTCCATCTCATTTTGAAGGTTGAGCCATATGAATTAGAGAAACAAAGTATAAAATAGATTCAGCAAATTATTTCAAAGCATGCGTATTAAAGGAAGACTTGTGAAGTTATTAGTCATAGGTAACTCAGATCTAATGGATAAAATACTTCGGAAATTTTTCTAGATTTCTTTTGTACTTACATGGGGATTTAAGAATGCCATAGCACTTGAGATTCCCCAGGGAATATTTATGCTTTCTGCACACATATGACTGCTTGACCAGAGGCTCAATTCTATTTCTACTGAAAAGCGTGGCAAAATTCTTATCAACTTAAAAGAAGGTGGAATGGCATCAAATAAAAAGGAGTTATGGGTGTCTAAGACTTGCCAGTATTTTATCTTTAAGGACTATTTCTTACTACTGAAAAGATTCTCTGCCTTTCCTATTTCCCACACACCTATCCAGGTGAAAGCCTGCACTAAATCAAACCAGTATATTCTTAGTGTTAACAAAATGCTAATATGAAAGATGCTATATAAGCTGCAGATTGGTCAGTTTCTTTTAGAAGCGTTAATAGTCTTTGGTATACTGTTTCATAACATTTGGAGCTTTTCAATCTGAATTTAAGATTTCCAGTTACATTCTGATCAAATGTGTAGAACTTCCTTAGGTTTTGTCTAGTAGCTGTCTGGGGGGTGCAGAGGAATGGGGGAAGGGAGATATTTACCATTTGTCCTAGAGATCAGACAAGAAATCATTTTCAGAAACTTGTGTAAGCAAAAATTGCTTCATATTAAGCAGTAACATGTGGAGCTCCACTGATACAATGATATCCCTGTTCTCAAAGTAGTGATATAATTTTTTTATAATACAAATGGAACAGGTATAGTTGAGCACTACTAGAAAGACTGGGGAATGAAGGTCTCAAGCTCCCTTTGCCCCCACCAAACTGACTGTATGCGCACAAAATCCTATCCAAAAGCCACAGAGGTGCAGCACTGTGTCAGATCTTATACAGCCAGGATCTTGCTAACCCTGGGACAGAGCCGCTTTAGTGATCTGAGTTCAGAGCTGCCTCACCCCCAGCGAGCTCAGAAGACAAACAGAGCAACCTTGTGTCTGTCCACAGAAGTCTGCGAAAGGCAGGTAATCTTGTACGTGCTTAGCTTGTTTCCTAGCAAGGCTAGGAAGGTTAATGAATGCTGTCTATTGTGTAGGTAAATCAGGATAAATGGAAAGAGACAGAGCTATTCAATCTGAAGGAAAATATTAGACTAAAAAATGTCTTCTCCAACCAAGTCAGCCTGGAAATCAGAAGGTTCCTAACCTCCAAAGTAGGTGGCTTTGAGATGATCTTTCAATCAGAACAGTGACAAACAAAGAAATAGCTACTTCTAACAACTAGTTTCTGAAGGAAATTGTAGAGACACAATATGTGTGTTTACAGGAACTACATTTAGTAACCCATGTAATTCTTTCTAGGACTGTACTCATAATAATTGCTTTGATAAAACAACAATAGTTTATGTAAAATCTACACACAGTGGGAAATCTCTTCACATTCTGCTGAAGAGAATATGGACGTATCCTTCCTCCTTGAGGTTTGAAAGGCTTAATGGTGTGATGGTGGTGAGGCACTGGCACAGGTTGCCCATGAATGTGGCAAATGCTCCATCCCTGGCAGTGTTCAAGGCCAGGCTGGACAGACGCTTGGGTGTCATGGTCTAGTGTGAGGTGCCCCCTCAGGGGGATTGGAACTAGATGATCTTAAGGTGGCCTTTCCAGCCCTAATTATTCTATGGTTCTGTGTCCTGTAAATAGAAATAGAGTAGACATCTTCTGATGTATTCAGGGCTTTGCTTTAGAGAAGCATTCACACCAATAGATGCTTGTTCGCATCTTCAGAAGCTATTTGGTCTCAAAAAACCTATTCAGATAGTTTTCTGAGAATACATCTCGCAAAATTTTTAGTGTATCCATTTCAGATTAGAGTAATGTTTGTGTTGTTTCAGTTTTCAATTGAACTAGGTCCAGGAAATTTATAACAGATGTTCAGAAATGGCATAAATTTCTGGAACCTGTTCCAATTTCTCTCCAGGTTTACTCTGATAAGATTTACAGAGGTTTCAATAATTTCTTATTTTAAAACTTAATTGAAAAAATATCAGCAAATGCATTTCCAAAAAAAATATATCTTAGCTGCTGTTTTCAAAAACTTCTGAATCCTGAATAGAAAAAGTATGTCTTGTTTTCATTAGAAGAAAATCTTTCCAACAAGTCAATGATTCATCATGTAAAAAACAGTTGTCAATAAGTGTGGGCAGCAGCTTTGATGTATTGACTCGTGTCTTGCACTGAGTCCAGGGTATGTATGCTGCAGAAGTAAATCATTAGATAGGGAAATACTTTTCTGATTCTTACATTTTAGTTCTGAACTTTTTCAAAAGTTAACTGGAATAAAAGTTCTAATTTTCGGCAGTGTCATAGGCTGCAGAGCATCAAGTCCTGCATCCCAACCTAAGCTGATTTTGAAAATCTCTGCCATTAGTCTCTGATTTTGCATACTTCTATCCTTCACTCCAGCACTGTGTGTTTCATTAAGAGCTTAACCCTGGAAATGTGGTGAAAAATGCCATGCAAATATGACAGGAACTCGTAACCAAACACAGTATCTGTTAGCTTGTGTTTCACATTGGAAAAAATACATTTTTCAGATAATGCCTTAATGTGTAAAAAATCTCAAATAATTCTGCAGGTGCTTATGTAGGTAATATTGTAAACCTTTTTAAAGTATTACATAAGGTGAGAAAAAAGCTACTTATGATTCTGGTCTTAATACATGTTACATTCACAGCACAACTGAAACCATAAGGTTTCCACATTCCAATCAGTTGCAATAACATGTATTTAAAATCTCATATTAACAGAAAAAGTTAAACAAGAATGTCATGGCAAATACTTGTTGGCTTCCTTACAATATCCTTCACTCTGTGTTTGTTCCACTGCTGTGGTCAAGATAAATGGAGGCAGTATTGCCATTTGCACCTGGAATTCTTTCTCTTCTCTTTCGCAGGAGACCCAAGGATTCTGATACTAAAAAAATGGCAAAGTGTCACCTCTTTATTGAGTTCAGTCTTGGAGTGAGAAGTAAATTTAAAAGTTCATGGTAATGAATGTTCATAATAAACATAGATGTTATTAAAGTTGATATCTAAATTGTTGGCTATTTTGGTCATCTGGTTAGATCAAGATTTTAAAGTAAAAAGGTTTCTAGAGACACCACATCTTAAAAATGATATTAACTGTATCTTGGTCTAAGTTTTATGTTGACAATGTATTTTTCTTCTAATTTTGACAAAATGCAATGATACAGAGTAATTATCCAAGTTCTCCTGGAACTTCAAACTTTCATTGAGAGGGAGAAAAGTTTTTCTTCAAATAAGAAGACTTTGTCATCTTTTGATGCAGTCATGACAGGCACATGGGGAGCAGTAAACACATTCATAAGAAAGAAGAATTCTCCACTGGTAATTGTGTTGCTTGTGAGTAGTGTTGTTGCTAGTACAATAAACCCCCAGTGCCTAAGTTCAGCTCTGAGGAAACTGTGTGGTAAGTACTGTGGAAGACTGCTTTATAATTTTCTCCAGTATGGCCTAGTGCAACTTGTTACGTATGGACCATCATATAGGTACTGTCAACCACTCTTTGCAAGTTTTCCGCAGGATCCTAAATGATGCAAGCCTGGGCAATCACTTCTGTGGGTGAAATTCCAGCTTCACCAAAGCCAGTGAGAGTGAGAGATTCTCTCCTCACCTCCTTTCTGAAAGATTTTTGTCAGACACTGAAACTGTAGCGTGTGCTGGTTAGTACAACACCATTTTCCCCTCCAGAGTTCAGTTTGAGTGAGAAGGAAGTGCTCCAGTTGTTGCCATTTTTTTTTTTTAAGATTTGCCTAGGTCTCTATACCAGCAGCTGTTCTACACAAAGGAAAGAACAAAACCTGCTCTTTCTTCAGAGAAGTGAAAGCAAAGTCAGATCCTTCTCAGAGGTGCACAGTACAGGTGAGGTGATGCTCACAACTTGCAACAAGGGAAGCTGCAGCTGGAAATAAGGAAAAAAAATATCACTGTGAGTATGGGCAAATGCTGGAAAGGTGCCCAGGGCGATGTTTCCGTCCTCAGAAATTTCTGAACTTTACAGAGCCAGAGGGACAAGTGGCTGAAGTCGACTTGGATGCTGGCTCTTCTTTGGGCAGGGAGTGACGCCACTGTGAGTTTTCTGGGATTCTGTGATTCTTGTGTTACCACAAGCACTATGTGCTACCTCAGAAGCCACAGCAGACTCCTTCACTGGTTTCACTTTACTGTCTAGATCCATCCAAAACACCAGAATGAGTTCTCATTCCTAAATCAACTTTTCTTGTCACCAAGTATTTCCTGCTAAGTACATACCTGCCGGCAGAGGTTCTTTTGCAAGCAGATGTGGCCTCCTATTCTACTCCTGTTCCCCAGCTCACTGCTGAGAGCAAGCAGGCAGCTGCCGCTTCTATCTCTCTAGGATTCATCCCAGCATCCTGAGCAAAGCACTATGTAGATAAGGTAATCTATTACCTTTATTTTCTGCGATTGTATTAGCGATGCTGGTAGGTGGATAGTTGTTCCCGGTTTCCCTTCTGCAGTACTGTCAATTGGCTCAAGTATTTAACACACAAGAAATGGGCTTCAGAGTTGTACCTTCAGAAAGGTCCAATGTGTTCACAGAAGATTGATAAAGTACTATTAAAATCTCTTATTAAATAATGAGGATGACTTATTATTAAATGATATGGATTCATTATATTTAGACACTGAATGAAGCTGATCTCTGTCAGAATTTTTATCCATGAGTGAACTCTGAACAAGAAACCAAGACGAATTAAAAATATGCCCTGAGTGGAAGAACTGAGCAGTTAAAGGTCTCATCAATATTGGAATAGAAATACACAAAACTGGAGAAAGTTTAAATATCTTCTTGATCTGTACCTTTAAAACAGACATTTAAAAAAAGGAAGATAGAAAAATGTTATCTTAGTTTCTAGCAGCAATGTCAGTGGCATATTTGAAGAATATTTTAATAAGTTTTAGTTTTTCCCAAAAATTTAACTATGAAACTATTACAGAACTCAGCCACACTAAAATATTTTTTTTTAATTTTTTTTTTTTTTTTAAAGAAGGAAAAGAAATCTTGTAATTGACTTACAGATGAAGAGTTGGCCTTAATGCTTTAGGTACCTCTATTCCCCAAATCCCCAGCAGTAGGTTCATTACTGGGATCTTATACCTCCAGAAGTGAACTCTGGGTCAACAGAAAAAAAACCCAATAAACCAAAATCAAACAAAACCCCTCAAACAAACAATCCTCCCCAATCCTCCCCCCCCCAAACCTTTTGGAAATACCCACAATGAAAACCAAGCTGTTGAGCAAAAGCAGCCACTTCAGAATACTTCAGAAAAATAGTCTGTAGTGAAAGACTTTAGTTTGAGTTGGAGGTTGAATCAAGTGATCCCCAGAGGTCTCTAACAGTCTAAATTATGCTGTGACTCTGTGATCATACAGAGCACTCAAAAGTTAAAGCCCACAACAATCCACTCAGAGCAGCCCATGGCCTGCTTAACACTGTAAGTCATGTTAACTGATGGTTAATACCAGACCTATCTGTGATTGCATAGCTTTGACAGAGGATAACAGCAGTATCAAAAGCAAGAGGCACTCTCCGTAAGACCAATGGAGAATCCTCTAGCAGAAGATTTATGCGACTACATTTTATCATAAAACAAATGAGATAGTTACTAAGTTAGATTAACTGCACTGGTGCCAAAATTAGCAAAACCAACATGGAAGGAAGGAAGGAAGAAGAACATGAGTGGAACTCAGATCTGTAAGGTTATCCATATTGAGGGAATATGAGATTTACTGTATTGGTAAATAAATTGGAAAGACAATATTTAGAAAGAAGACTGACACCTATAATAAAATTGAATTTTACTGAAAATAAAATAGTTATTTTTCAAAACATGATGAAGGTTCTGGAAGGTGTCTTTTGGAAAAACAAAGGCCACATACCTCTCGCTTGAATATTCTTTCACATTCAATGCATACAAATGCAAAGTAAATAATAGTTGAGTAGTTAAAAGATGGAAGAGCCATTACATCTGGAAGGAAAAGTGTAGACGAGTAACACCAAAGGCTACAAACAGCCTCTGTGAAAGCCATTGTTGAACTTTAAGCTGGGAAATATTAGAGGTACTTTATAGCACAGTTGAGGCTATCTGCAGTATGCCTACACCAACAGGCAATGAACAGATAGATGTAGTCTCAAAAATGGTGAGCTATGTATGCACTAGTGCACTGAAGCACTGACTGACTTATTTCATGGGACCAGAATAGTTTGCAGGCAATTTCCCACACAGGGAGTATGGATAGTGCCAGTGTCACATCCTCAGCACTGACAAGCATACCCATTCCTGTTGGTATGCACTACTCAATAAAGCAGACAACATCACCAGTGTTTCTGAAAAGGGCCCTAGCGTGGCTGCTATTCACCTGTAGAGCACTTGCTTATAAGTTATGAACACTAATGAAAATAGATGTCAGTGCTCAAATATAGAAGGAGCTTTTGTGTTCATTTTTAGATGACTTTTTTTTGGTGATGAACCTATAAGTGCTACTGAAAAAAGAAGCAGAAAAAATATCTAGTGGTCAGGAATGCAGAGATTAGCTTTTCATTTAGAAAGAGTGTGAATCCTGGGAAGACTATACAGATAGATTATATACATACATATAAAAACAGGGAATCTGTTTTTTACCCAAATACAGATTATAATTTCCAGAGTTACTGCTGCTGAGACGTAGAGAACATAAGAAAGGCTATTACCTCAGAGTGCTAGGCAAGCATGTTTTAAATTCCACTTACAGGCTTTTTATTGTAGGAGTCATAAGGATGCTTCTTGATGTGCTAACAATAGTGAAGGCACAGAAGCACACACACACACACACACACACACACACACATGTTTGTGTACAAATGTCTAGCACAAAGAAAGGCTGGAGATATTTGACAGTGGTAGCAAATGATAAGCTCTTAAAGCTTGCTGTGTACACCAGAAAATACAGGCCAAGCAGCCATATTGAAAACACTGGAGTAACTTGCTCTCCTCTTCTGCCATACCTTCAGCAAACTACGTCTGCTATGCTTTCTTTTTCTTAGTTACCCAGTATAAACTTATTACCAATATTATTATAAATAACATCCATGTCAGAACCATTTTCACTTGACGTGGTAGCATAGATCAATAGGCTGCAAATAAATGAACATAAATTTAATTTTGCATGAAATACAGATTTACTTATATAATCACCGTTGCCTTCACCGGGTTTAGAGGAGCTAATAGTGATTATGTTCCCAGCTTAGCTACTCCAGTTTAGTAAAACAGCTACGTGGACTCAAGCCAGGGAGTTATGCCCACACACTGAGACTTTGCGCACAGATGAAGCACTTGCAAATGTGTGTAACTGCGCTCTTTAGCAGATCTGGCCCCATGTGACTAATATTTCCAGAATCTACTATTCTCTCATATTTTATAATGTTCAATGCTAATTTTAGCTTGATTTTAAAGTATATATTTACATCTTTGATTGCTAGGCAGTACATTAAACTTTCAATAAATGCCACTAATTCCTTCACCTACAGAAATACAATTTACAACATTTTAAGCCAATCTGTACTGCACTGATGAGGAAGGTTATTTGCCAGTGTTTTCAAGTCAGGCAGGGTGAGGGGGAAGAGCCTTTACATCTTCCAAGTTTATATCTAGGACCCAGATGGAAACAATTTTACAACAAAAGAATGAAATCTGGTAGGATATTCTCGAGATCTCGTAAGTTCAGCAGCACGTCAGTGGTACTGAGGCCAATTTTCCAGAAGACTGATTTGAATTGCAGAAAAGAGGAGGAGAGGAAGGCCAAGTTGTACTCTAAGTTAACCCATAATGTGCTGCAGTCTAGCATTAAATGGGAATTTTATGTAACACAACACACATAATGAACTCATATTACATGTTTGGCTCAGTTGTTAATAGTGACTGATAATATATGTGCCTGTGGTTTTTAAATGGAAAAACCTTCAGCACTTTAAGGGAGGCAAGTGAATGATGTGAATATCTGTTACTGATTATTGTACTTGCAATACTTTAAAGGATCTGTATTTATAATCCTAACATTTATCTTTGACGTCAGAGGCTACAATCTGCAACAGTTAAAGGCTTCATGCATTTTGTTGCAAATAGCTACCATTGAAACAAATAAAAGATACCACTATCAGCCCACCTATCTTTCAAAATAGATTGCTATACTGATCAGTGAGAGAAAACAAAAGGCCTTTTAAAGCCTGCCAGCAAAGATGGAATGAATTACTTCTGAGAAGCAAGACTGCAGAGCTGGTAGCTTGCTAAGTAATCATTCTTGGAGACTATTCACCTTTCAGATTCATTAGAAAAAAATTCATAGCAAAATTAACATCCAATTTAACATCTGTTTCGTAGGCAAGGAAAGGTAGTCTTGTGGATCACACCCGAAGACTTCTGGACTCAGATTTCCCTGGGTTATTTGACCAGTTCTCTTAATCTCCCTCTCCTTCATTCTTCATAAGTAAAAGGAGGGATAAAAATATTTCCTGGGGCTGCCTTTAACACTTATAGTGAAAGCTCTTTTGGTGGAGGTTGTGTCTTAAATGGGGACATGCAGCTCTTATGACAAAGCGGTTCTGATCTCAGGTCCTTTGGGCCCTATTGTATAACAAATGAAAAGTAATCAGAGAACAGGCTGATGTATCACATACTTAAGGAGTCATATCATATAAACTAGAGCTGACAGAAAAAAGGTCGGTAAAATAAGATATGATTAATGTCTTGGGATTTTTTTTTTTCATGAAAATACTGGGAGTTTCAGGAGGTTTTGTTCTATTTGTTGTTGGGAAAAAACATCATGGCAGACAATCATCCTCCACAAAGGTTTAATGAACTTAGATGAAATTAGCAAAACTAAAGCAAGTAACTATAATTTGTTAGGTCTGACAAGAGCTTCCATCTCAGAAATCTTGTTAACTTCGAAAAAACTCAAACCTAGGTAATTTCTAAATACAAAGCCCAAAAAACTTGGCATTAATGCCGAATGTAAGCAATTGGAACTTGAAATAGTTTTTAAATGATTGTCTTCTCCTAAAGCAAGGGGATTTTCCCCGTATTGCCTATAGCATCAAGCTTCTCATTCTTAAAACCACTTATACTGGTTTAAATAATGGTTTTAAAATGTGAAAACTAAAACCATTACTAAGTGAATGAAGAGATTTATCCTTCAGCTTGAGACTGTTCAGGATAAAAACCTAAAATAAATATCCAAAAGGTCTTAAACATGAAAATATAAAAAATTGGTTGGCTTTGTACCTTTCTACAGTAAAAAAAAAAAAAGTGATTTTATTTCTTTTTATAGAAATTGCTTGGCTTTTTTACCTTTATATATAAGTAATTCTAACTTTCTACAAATGTGTCCTCCTGAAGGCTGAAATTCTTGGTGAGTTGAAATGGTGTTTGATTACCTACTGTGCTTTGCAAATTTAGATTTCTTCAATCAACCTGCCAATCAACTTTTTCCATCATAAATAAATTGACTGAACAAAAATGAAGTAAAAAAGGAACACTTAACAGAGAATTTTGTTAAAGATAATCATTCTTATCTCTCATTCCCTTCCATATTCCTAGCAGCGCATGCAGAAGAGAGCAGTGAACTAAAATGAGGGCAGAGGGGCAGAAAGACGCACACAGAAAACGGAGAAGACACAGCAAGCTAAGTGAATTACCATCTTGTTTTAGGAACGTTCATGTTCGTGCAGTTCTTCAAAGCTGGTTCAAGCATAAAACAGTTAAATGGAGCATAACCAGAAATGAACAAATCAGTTGTTGTGTACTTATTACTGCTCAGGTCAGCATAACCTTTCCATATTTTGATACATTTTTAATCTCAGTTTTTTAAGCAAAAATAGTTTTACTTTTCTGACACAAATCTCACCTTCCTGAATGAGTTTTAAATTATTTTTTAAATGAAAAGGTTGCACATTTTAGCGAAGCAAAATAAAGCTGTAAGTAGAGCTAAGTAGATATAAAAAGACAACAATTTTCTGATTGTTTAAATTACATTGTTTGAACCTTGACTGCCAATATGTGTGTCAGCATATATGCTATGACCAGGAGTGTAATGCAGGCCTGTTTGCAAATAATTTTAGATGCATAGTCAGGAAAACTGCATTTTGAATTTGTGATGAGGAGTATTTGTGCATAAAAAGCTTTTGAATAAGAGCTGGGACCATGTGACATATAGAGGTTTCTTCCAACTTAAACTGTCTATGATAGTATTAAAATCAGTTTTTATGAGTTATTTGTATCTACTCAGTGTGGAGATTCATTTCCTGCAATTCATTTTAAACCAAAATGACTTCTCAAACACTGTGAGCTACTCAAAATCAAACCATGAGCAGAGAATTATCCAAAATAAATTTTCCAGTGACATACTCAAGCAATGAAAGTGTTTGTGGACAACTGTAAGAAATCACTATCAGGATAGACAAAAACCCAAACCCAAATAGATAAATCACCAGAAAAAAGCTTGTATGACAGTTTGTGAAGAAATGGAGAAATCCTAAGACCCCAGAGCCCAATTTTTCTGGTTTTCTTAGAAAGTTTTGACAATTCTGTGAAATGCCAAATTATTTAGCTTTACTATTTACACATTTTGCTGATTTGTGAAAAGTTATGTTAAAAATAATAAACTTTGTTGGAAAAGGTTTGGATTTGGAGGCTTTTAAACAGTTTGACTTGTGTCTGGTAATTCAAGTTTTCTCACTCAAGTAGGTAAAATTGTTCTCTTTAGTACTTGTTTGCAATATGAAGGCAAGCTTTAATAGTAGGTTTACTTCTCCAGGCTTTTCCCTTGCACTTTGTATGCTTCATCACAGTGAGTTATAAAGTAGTTTGTGAACAGGAAAAGGTTGGCATTGGATGGCATTGCACAAAAGCCTATATAACATTTTGTACAAGACGTTTGAAATGCCATTAGGCTCTTTGTCTCTTCTGTAACTACAAATTAAAATAATAGTGGGAGCAGAAAAGACCCTGAGAGACATTGTGGCCACAATATGTGTTTAAAGAAGACTTTGTTGCATATAGTTAAACTGTTGGCTGAAGCATGCCATTATAGCAATGTTCCATTACAGCAATGAAGTATCAGCCAATGAAATTTGAAGCAGAACCCAGATTTCTCCTCCTTTAAACAGAATGTCACCTAAACAAACTAAAATGTACATAGAGAAGCTGGGTCAAAATCACAAAACTAGAACCATAATTTGAGCCTTCCACTCTCTAAATAACTGAAGAAGATGTGAGGTCCAATGGTTCAGTTCCTCTCGAACCCAAAGGAGAGGGAGGCACCCCAAAACTCGGGCTGAATTCTGAGTTCAGGAGCTTTTTCACATGAAATTCTCCCTGGCATATGGAAATTGCTCTTCTTTGCAAAGCAATGAAGGCTGACTTTCAGGTAGATTCCTTTCCATTTCAAAATACTTAAACATTTAATGCCTAACATTAGATGAACTTTCAGAACATCAGATGAACTTTCCCCATGATCATTATGAATATAACTATTCATCTGCATGTATTAAAGTGTACTTTGAATCAAGTATAAATAAAGGATAGGAAAAAATGATACTAAGATGATGAGGTGGGAAGTTAGCCAATGGGAGGAGTAAATAGTTTAGAGAGGTGATGAAAATTCAGCATAGTATTAAAACAAAAAGTGAGGTGTAATTAGCCTCTTACAGTATGATCTACATTTTTAAAATCTGAAAACCACTCTTCTGTGCATATACTTGAATTGAGAAACTGAGACCCATAATATTAGAAAATATCTATGATGTGGTTCTGTCTATAGTTTGGATTTTTCTCCCTTGTCAAAATTTCTTAATTTACAGCTGCCTGTAGAGGTCAGATTTTGTTACTGAATGCTTTCAAAATACTGAACCTCAGACTTGCCCTAAAGAAGGGAGCAAAATTCCAGATTTCCTTATCTACAAGGTATTCTATAATTTTGTTCAACTAAAAATTCATTACTGTTAGCCTCATTTCCACATGTTAGCCTCATAATTACCCACATAATTAGCCTCATTTCCACATAAGGACACTCACGGTTTTAATCCCTATTTAGTTAGCATGTTTTAAATATTTTAAAATTATCAAACATTTCCTTCAGGTATAAACATTTTTGCTTTCTTGCTTGCTTCCTTGCTTGTTGTCGTGGTTTAAGCCCAGCCGTAACTCAAAAAACCACACAGTCTCTCCCTCTCACTTCCCCCCCCT
>JAOEHY010030407.1:9883-34510 GCA_025447955.1 Psilopsiagon aurifrons | reverse complement strand
GGGAAAAGGGGGGAAAGGGGGGGAAAGGGGGAAAAAGGGAAGAAGGAAGAAAAAAGAAAAAAGAAAAGAAAAAAGTGATTTTTTAATTAACTAGGAATATTTGCAAATGGGGGAGGAAGAAAGCTAGTTTTTGTGGAACATGGCTCTTTTCCTTAACATCTCTTCTTTTAGATGATGAACTCTCCCCTCCTTCTTTCAAGAATATTCTGGAGAAGAAACTCCAATATTTTTTGTGCTCAAGTCAACATTTATAAAAAAGGAATTTTGACCAGCTGTACGTACAAGTATAGCTTTGTTCCCAAGAGACCAAGTGTGATAAGCATCTTACAGTGATTTTTAGCCAGTGCACATCCTGTATCTTTCAGCACCATCAATCAAGCAGTACACTTTTTTACCAATATGATTTAGCTGAATGTTTCTGGAGCAATACTGTAAGTATGTGTCCACATCCTCAAGAGCCTGGGCTGTAAAATTATATGATTTCTGAGAAAGTATGGCTGAGACTGATGTAAATTGCACCACTGCTCTTGCTGACAGACTTCTGCAGAGTAGCTTTTCTCATGCATTCTGACTTTACCCTAAATTACTCTTCAGGAAGAGGCCTGCTTCAGAGCTGCTGAGTATCCTCAGTTTCTCTGAAAGTTAGTGAGATAGTGAGGTTTTTTTGCACATTGCTATGAGATGTTAACATTTTGAATGCTGTTTCAAAACATACCTATCTCAGCTGGAGGTGGTTTCTGCTCTTATTTGGGATTTGGTTAGAGCATAACATTCACATCAGTCCTATCTTGACATCAGCAGTTACTTATGTTTTTTCATTATTCCACTTTTACCAGCTGGCCTATTATATTATAACATCTCACAGGGGACTGTATCAATTGCATGAGGTTATGCTACATCTGTGAGCATAATGTAAAACTGGGGTTGGGAGAATAGGGTTTTCTCACAACTGTGGGTAAGCAAAATGGAAACTTTGCAAGAATGGGTGCTAAACACTAAATTAGAAACCTAGACATCTCCTGGTTTATGAATTACTGTTACATGAATGAGTTGTGGTGCCACAAGAAACCACAGGAGCCAAGGAAACATAAATTGCTTAAGCAAGTCAAGAACTCTCTTTGCTTATCTATCCAGAGGCATTCTGGAAGTTTAGGATTAATGCTTGAAGCTGAAAAAAGTAATCTTTAGAGCACTTCAAATACTGTACTGTATAAATTGCAATGAAAAACAGTCTACTTCTAAGCAAAAGGACCCTGATGGAGTGGGAGAAGAAGCACTCAACTTCGTATTGACTTCATATCACTGAAAAGGCTGTCACATTCTCTACGTAGATGAATCCTGAGCTAGGATAACATGACTGCCAAAATATTTTCCTTGAACTACATGGTGGTATATGACAAAAGAAAGGCTCCAACAAATATGAGTTGATTGATATCAGCTGAGAATTTGTCTCCAAAATCAGTTTTTCTTCTATTTTACTAATCATGAAATTGTATTCATATTTGTGAAAGTGTATTTCATGCAGTAATACTTTTATGTCCATGGATACTATGAAACAATATGCATTTGGTGAGACAAACCAACACCTCCTGTGTCCATGGGTGCAGAAGAAAATGGTACAACACATAGGACTGTACTGTGGCATTCTGTCTGCTGCTTTTCAATTACTGCTCTGAAGAGAGCTTTTGAGAAGCTAAAACAATAATGTTATTATTGTCACCAAACAATGCTGCTCAAAGAATCCGTGCTATATATAAACTCCTAAGAATGTTTTCATCAGGTTGGGAAGCCAAGTCTTTGTGAGGCTGAAAAGAAGTTTTAGTAACCAAACAAGTGTCCATTCTGCACTGCATTCCCCAAGGGTTAGAAAAATGGCAGAAGGCTACATAGTTTATGGCATATCAGCATTTTTTTTTTCATATGCAGAACTAGAAAAAGGAAAAAATATCTTTGGTTTATATGGATTTTCTTTAGCCCTCAGACTACTGAGCTATTCTTCAAATGCCTTTCACTACAAAGACTTAACATTTACCAGAGGATTGGGCAAATTCCTTAGGCATTAGAATCATGGTTGATTAAAAAAGCCTGCATTTAGTAATTAAAACAGTGCAACTAATCCATGACTTGAAGCTGTCAGTAAAAAAAAAAAAAAAAACAACAACAAAAAAAGGCACTTTTCTCATAAAGGATCACTTCATAGTATAAGCATCACTAGGACCCCCTCCAGCTATAGTGCACTTTTGAATAGCTAGAGATTTTTAATATTTCTTAATAGCCAATATAAATCACAAAAGTTCATAACAGTGCAAGATTTCGTAGGATTGGTTTAACACTTACAGAGAGCAGCAATTTGCTGTATTACCCAGCTAATGCTTGCATGCAAGTAACTTTAATTCAAGCTATATAACTAATATGGAATTCATATATTTCTGGTCATCCTTTTGTAGGAGCTTTTCCATTACATGTGCTATGTGGTTCAAAACTTTAGACTATGTAATTAATCATGACAAACACATCAAGAGAAGCCTCAAGGAACAAAACACTGGATGTAACAGTGGGAAAACCCCCTTTCATTTTCTGTCATCTTGCTGAGGGATGTGGTCTGCTTTTCTCACAACTGTACTGCTTTATCAGAACTTGCAATTCTCACAGAACATGTGTGGCAGCCTCAGTAAGAGCAAGTGCTATGTTTCCAGCCTGAACAAAGTCAAGGTATTTTCTTGCATAGATTTTCCAATCAAGGAAGTAATAAGGGAATATTATTCACAACATTTCCCTGTGCCCCAAATTTCTGATACTTTAGTCAATAAATTAATTCATCTCCCAGTTATGTTCCTCTCTGTCAGTCATAGGGGGAAAAAAAAAATCTTTTGCTGTAGGGAAAAATAATGAGGATACTTATTGTGTCAGGCATTTCAGAAACTATGACTGGGGCTGAAATCACCAGTAAAGCAGCTTTCCTTGTGGCTACCATTAACAGCTCTCTCTTCATACTTCTACATTCACACTTCACAACAGGAAGGCAAACTTGCCACACTGGAGGAATTGAAACCTGAGAAGCACCCATCACTCCCAACTACAACGAAAGGGGAATCACAAGCAAAGGTTTAACATTGATGTCTGAGACAGATTGCTCAGCAGCACCCTACCAAGCTACCAGCAGGTATGACTTTGCCAGTTCTCCTCTTCAAGTTACATCAATCTTTATACACCCTCAGTTACAAGAGGAAAAAGACAAGAGGAGTGGAATCACATGCAATTCAGTCCAAGAGATAAGTAACACATAATGACATAGCTTTTTTAGGCTTGGCTGGGAGGAGAGCAAATTGCTGAGTTGTGAGCTGGAATAAGCTTATAATCCATTTTGGGGGAATTTTACTTTCATTACCTTTATGCATTAAGACTAAATAAAGAAAAATAGGGGAGATTTCATTTCTATCATTTCCATACTATGCTTATTTATGTTATAAACTACAACTGACAAATAGTACCCACTAGCACTTCCATATTTAAACTAATCACACTGAAACCGCTCCATGGAAATTACACAGCTTCTTAACAAAGGGTGTACTACTGCTTACCTTTAGCTCTTACAAAAATGTCTCTGCAGACATTCTCAAATCAGAGAATACAAATCATAGAATCATAGAATAGTTAGGGTTGGAAAGGACCTTAAGATCATCTAGTTCCAACCCCCCTGCAATGGGCAGGGACACCTCCCACTAAATGCACATAAACAACTTGGATCACACTAATATAATTGTTTCTGCATTGATTGAAAGGCACTACTAAATCCCTCCAACATTTCTATAACCTTCCAAAAGAGATGAACACCGCTTCTATGAGAAATTTTCCCTGCACTAGCAGTTGTCTACTTGGTACTCAGGGTTACAAAAATGGAAATGTAAAATACAGAGCGGATGGGATAGAGAACTATAAAGCAGTGGTTATTTCTAAAGGAATATGCTACTAAGAAGGAGAAAAATGGCTGCTACAGCTGAACCCAGGACAGAATAATACAGGTGAATCACCAGGCTTTCAATTGCTATTAAATTTAACCTGGAGTTTTAAGAATAAAATAAACTTCTCCTCATTGATCTTGGGTATTCTGGGGTTAAAAATTAGTATTTCCTTCCACAGCATGTAGTAAATTGTGTGCATACATGTTTCTGCATATGTTATGTTAATAACACCAAATAAGAAATCCTTGTTTCAGAAAAAAAGCATACTAATACAGAGACCCACCTGGGAGAAAATCTCAAGAGGCTGGTGGCTGTGGATAATCTTACTTATATATGTTCTCTCACAGCCAAATTTCATCATGATATGCCCACTTTCACTTCACTATAGGGCCTACAGAGCTGAACACTGACATCAACATTTCCTTTTCCTCAAAAGGGGTGGCATGGGAGAAGGCTAAATTGGCTTTAACCCAAGTTAGAAACTGCTTACATCCAGGCTAACAGTTGGCTGGCTGGCCAGGGTCAGAAGTTGACTCTTTGTTCTTAGTAACCTAATTCAGGACTTGGTTATTACACAACCCTTGTATTCTCTCACTTGTGTTTTCACGGTATTTGTTTCAGGCCTTGGGACTGAATACTTCATGCATATGAAGTCACAGCAAGCTTTGCTTTTGCCTTTGGTGGGAGTAGTATCCTGCATGAGCGCACTGAAAGCTCCATCTCCCTTTAGTTTATAACATGTCAACACATTTTTTCAGCTCTATAGAAAGTACTGTAATGTTAAAACAGATGCGTGTTGTAGATAGGCAGGGAATGGCATACTCTGTGCTGATTCTAAATCAAAACAGTGCTGTGTCTGTAGGCTGTTAAAAACATGTTGGTCTTCTTCACCAGCCAGCAGCAGTGCAAGGAATACTCTGTTGCTAGCTTGGAAAACTGTCAGCTATTTGTTTCCTAGAATCAACATTACCTGCAGTTCTCGTATGATAGTGTTTGCAATATGCAAGAAGGAGGAATGGAAAACTGAGACATGAGACTTCTCCAAACATTTCCACTGTGTTCACATTTTAACCCCTGGGAACCATCAAATAAAGGGAGGATTTTGTTTTTCACTCTGATTCCCAACTTGCTTTGTTTTCAAATCAAAATACTGTCACTCCCTCTTCCCTCTGTGTTTAAATCTAGTGACAGCTTTCAATGCATTATTTTAATTAGGCTTCAAAATTTGTCATAAGCTGTCCAGGTCACAAGAAGAATTAAACTCAAACACCGGTAATGTATTTCTGCATTATTTCTACAGGCAGTTATATTTGACTTGTATCCAGAAGAAAAGCTAGCAGGATCCACGCAACTGGAAAGGGCATCAGTGAAGTCTGACATTGTTTAAGCTTCTGGAAGCTCTACTCTGAACTCTGCTGTGCCTCTGTTACTTTGGGGTTTGTATGAAACACACATTCTTAGTAACTCTTAACCAACATATAGGTACTGGAAATTAAAAGCTCACCACTACATTACATAAATTATTTATGTGGTGATAAGTTGTATTTTCAATACACGTGAAAGTTTCCTCATTTATATATTCATCATTCTGGACACCATGCATTAATAATGCCTCGTCTACAATTTTAATTATTATTTTGCCCTTGTTCTATAATCTACCCTCCTACTTCCCCACACCTCCAAGTCAAGATTCAAAGCAAGTGGTAAGATATAACTTCCCCTAAGCTTGTAGTTATGTTGAAAAGAGATTTTTATAATTATTATAATATTCTGTGCCTTCCAGAAATTCAAAGACAGGCAGTTTTTCAGAATTTTCAGTATTTATGAGACAAAACAGGAAGTCCTTCCTCAGTTTTCACCATCTCACAGCAAAAACATGACAAAAAGCAACATACATCATGATTCAATGAATATATCAGTCAGAGCTAAATGCACACAACCAGATTTTACTAACGATTACTTCCCAGCAACCCATCCTGACATTCTAATTTTAGTTCATCAGCAGAGAAGAGCCAGCCAAAAATACAGACACACACACAAACCCTTCCTGGGTTTCCCATCGAAGTACAAGTGCAGTGTTTTTTACAGACTTGCTGAGTACTTAAAATATTTTTTAAAATGCTTGATCAAAACCTATTATTTACTACAATGTAGATAACGAATTGGGTGATAGGGGTTTATCATCCATGACAGTGAGCTAAGTAAGTTTGTGTATCTTAACTATGAATTTTCAATCTTTCAAGCATTCTATAGCTTGTGAATTTAACCTTACCTCTCAATTTCCTGGGAGTTAAAAAATCTACATATAAATAACTTTCTGCTAACTGCAACATTCTTGTAGGAGTCTTATGTTGTAATTTACTACTGTTCACACTGAAGCCAAATTGCTTTCAATTAAAAAGCAGGTTTGTTAAGGCATATACCATTTCTGGTTCCTTCTGCTTTAGTGTTTTGCTCTCCTTTTATGCACAGTGAAGAGTTTTACACAACCGTAACAGTGCCTTTAATCCCAGTGATGCTATGGGCAGAGAAATGAGGTTCTTTCTCCTGCTCCCCCAGGCAGTTCGGTAGGGTGGTGGTTCTCACGTGCAGACACCTCACAGGAGCTGCTGTAAAGTTTCTGTGGACCAAATAACAAAACACTTCACTGTACTGTCAATTGAGATCTTTTCACAAGTGCTACAATAAACTTCTGACTATCCAAACTAAGCTATTGTGACGCCAAGTACCGCATGAAGTCCTGTAAATGCTAATAGAGCAGCGGGCTATTCTTCAGGCACTGGCTAGGGGTTCTGAGGTGAGACTGAAGGTCAATCATTTGCCTTTTTTGCTCTCTCCATTTCAATGCTAATGACTGAAGAAACTGAACATACAACTGTACTCCCCTGGAAATTACAAGCATGGTATTTATTTTACTCTTATAGTTTGTATATCATTAACCAGCAAAATGTACTACATTTTAATCACCTTAAAATTAATTTTGTTATTAGAGTGGCCATAGTATCCCTATGTGCAACAAGGGGAAAACCTAGTCCTTCAGGAGATGCCTGAAAAATATTTTCTTTTTCATATTTTAAAGCCTGCAAAGTAAGAGGTGATTAAATGCATCTCCAAATTATATACTGATACAGTCTTTTCTGTGGTATTGACTGTGAAACAGTAACCACAGCATTCAATTAAAGTAAAATAAAATGTTTCACAGTCTATTCAGCTTCATCATTTCATTACAGTGAAGCATTCCTGCACTGACTTATCATTTGTCTGTATGATTTCTCATTTCCTACAGTGTTATTTCCTTTTGAGATGAAATAATATTGCTATTATTTTCTCACTGCATCCTAAATTCCCATTTTACATATATCCCACTGAAACAATTCTGATCTTTATGTTCCCCAATAAATGAACATTCAGGATTACCAAGTTCACCCAAATCATCCTCTGCATTTCTATAATACTATCTACAAAGTAGTCTTTGTGAAAGAACTCATATACGTCTTTTTTTTGTGAATAATGAATTTATCAAAGAAAATAATAATGAAGCAACTGAAAGTATTCTACTACTCACAAAGTTTGGCAAATACTTTTGATTAAAACCTTGCACAAATGTAAAAAATATTTGAAATTTCAATTTAAAATGTTTAGTTAAAAAAAAAGAACAGAGGGAAAAAAAGTAAAAGGACTAAACAGATATTAAGAAACAGTAAAAACACTTGAAGACCTATCCTATAAGCATGGGAAAAACTGATATAATACAGCCTCTTGAGGAAAAGTCCATAAAAGGAAGCAGTATTCAAAGAGTGCTACTTAAATACATCTGTTAAGTATAAAATAAATGCCACAAATTGTTTAAAGAAATTGTGATTTTTTTTTTTTTTTTGTTAAAGTAAAAATTTATATCGCAGAGCTCAGAGCTGTTAAATATATTGAGCAATTTGTTTTGCTGGATTACCAGAGGTATTTAGCTCTTTGTCTTCTAAAAATGGTTTGTATTTTTTACTATTTTAGTTTGAGACAACAGAAATGACTAAGCATCGCTATAGCTCGAGAAGATACAGGATTTTCATGTTTTATTTAACAAAGATTCATAATAAATAACAAAGTTCAGAAATTCAGAGAAGAGAATTAGAAACATAAGGTTAATACTTTTTAACTTTAGCACTATCAAGATGAAATAAAAACTTAATTTTCATAAAGCTGTGTTGCCTTTTGATTTTGTGACCTCAAATAGCAGGAATAGAAACAGAACATTTTGAGCAGCAGGGGGTTTCAGAGTCATACCTTTTCACTGTATTCAACTGAATCAGATTCTGTTAAATGAAGATTAGCCTTAAGCAGCCAGTTCACCAGCTGTTCCTGGGATACCCAGGGTCTGATAGTCTGATTATGTATTTAGGTGTGAACTAACTTACAAGGATCAATAAGAGTTTCACATCTGCAATAAGAAACGTCTCTTAAAATTATTCTTGCCCTTTCTACTTTAATGTTAGGTGGCAGAAGGAAATGAAAAAAATATGTTTCAGGGTAGAAACCTATTGGGAAATAGTTGCATATCATACATCTCTCAGCAGGCAGCCAAATCATTAAGTCTGCAGAGCTCTTTGCTGCTGGAAAGAAACTAGTGCAGGGAAATCTATCCTATTTGCATTTTGACTCAATTTTCAGTAGGAGTGAAAATAGCCTAAAGATTTCCTGTGCCCTTGTTTCCCTCCAAGATAGCAAGTCCTCCTGCGATAGCACCCTCTGTGGTGACAGTAAAAGTGCTGTGGATCCTTTTGGATAGGTGCTCTATGTCAGTCAAGGAAGGTCTCAATATTGCAACAGAACTGCGCAAGGCAGCCCAAAGAAACAACTAAAATTTCCTCCCCATACTGTGTATGTTGTTGAGCGGACACACTCAGTAACACAGAGGAGGAAACACTATCTAGAAATATAGTGAAAACAGGCATAGATGCAGAATTACCTCATCAACTCCCAACAGCCATCAAAGCTGCTACTCTGTCAATATAACAAGGTGGTTAAACCTGGTGGCTACAGCTGCCTCTCAGAGGTTCTGAGAAAGGCAAAACAGAGCTTCTCTTTGAGGCAGCTGTACACAGGGCAAGTAAAATTTAGTGTTAAGAACTCCAACCACATTTCCCACAGTACCGTTGCCTGCAGACTGGTTTGGAGGAATGGGTGAAGCAAGAACCTTGAACAGGAAGCAGATTTGACTACGAACAAGCTGGACACTGGTCTAGAAGTCTTCTACCCTTTTGCCCAGTAGTAGCAGAAAATAGCAGCAGCCATAGTAAGTGCTAAGGAATATGGATTATTTTAAATCTACTAAGTTTCACGTCCTTGGGCTCAGTAGGTTGACAAATATCAGCAACAATATTTGAAAAGAGATGGCAGATATAGCAAGAGTCTCAGATTACACAGAAGCAGTTAATGTTCAGTCCCAGAAAGATTTTTTCCTCTATGCCAAATTAAATCAATGAGACCAAAAATTAATGCAAATTCATTTTCCTTACTTTAAACAAACAAATAAATCCTCACTGACCTAAAAATGCAAAACATAGCAGGCAAAGGTCTGGTTTAAGAATAAACACATCACTCTTCCACAGATAACCACAAATCCCCTACTCTTACAATTTTGCAATGCGCCTGGCTATAAGAACTGTGACTTAACTGCTAGCAATCATTTTCACATGCTGCTAATCAGTTTCAATTTGTATTACAAGCAAACCATGCACTGTTTGAGCAGCTGATTTTAGAAGCATTTTTTAGGAGGAAGCGCTGATTTTCTATGATATCTGAAGTGTGCAAACTGTATTGTCTGTGGGTGCTTCATGTAAGAATTAACAGATCAACAATGAAGATACTTAGCTAATCCAAAAGCCTGATCATTTGGGTCAAGAAGCAAGCTCTATTTCAAACTCTACTCATAAAAGGCCTGAATTGTAACTTACTCATATCCTAGAGCTGTTTGTGACTCAAAATCAACTTCTAAATGGCTGTCTCTGTGTAATATCAAAGCAGAGCTTCTAACAGTCTCAAGAGTAAATAAACTAGCACTTTCACTTCTGCAAAAGTTTGAAACCTTTGTGCCTGTTGCCAGAACTCCGTGCTGTACAGATAAGCTTGGTTGATATGACCCTTCCTGATTTCTGTCACGTAGCAGAGTAGCATTATTTTAACAGGGTAAAAACAGAAAAAAGGAAAAATAGGTATTCTCTGATCTATCCTTTTTACTTTTGATCACTATCATTATATTTTTCTCTACAATCTCTAAAACTAGCTATGAAAGTCCTACTTTGAGAAATCCTGTTTCTAAATTCATTACACATCCTGTGCAGTGATGTGAGGACTCTTTCTGTGTAAGCACAGAAATGGTAACCCATGTGAGGATTTTATGCCCTTGTTTCCAGACAAAATTCTAACCTGTCCCCTGCAGCTAACCAATCTAATTGAGAAAAAAAAATAGTGCAGACCAACAGGTTCGCCCAAGGTTGTGGAAAAACTCACATGGCTTTTCCATCTGACTTTGCAGCTGATTTATAGGCTGTCACCAAATCAGTGGGCAGAAGCTGACACAAAATGTCTTCTGCAAGCTTTGATTCCTTATTCATTATCATGTCTTCTTCATTTATATTCTATTGAACCAAACCCAGGATTTCCTCTCCCTTTGTTGGATAGCTTCCTGTCCCTGCAGCTGCCTTCTGTGATGTCAAAACACGAGTTGTGTTGCCCAAGTCCACCAAAATAAATCAGATTTGAGTGTTTAATCCTTCCAGCATCTCTGAATATCTGAGTTTAGACAGCAAAACCTCCTGTAATGAGGCAACTCTTCCCCTTCCCCAGACAACTTCTTGACAAGTAAAGATTTGGTATGACTTGCCTTGAATCTTATGTATTGCAAGTTACTGAATATTTCCTGTTATCTCTTCACCTTTACTGTAGCAGAAAAAGACTTTTACTGCATCAAAGTCTTATATGAGCAGGTTTCACTGTGTGTATAATTACATATCATTCTTGCCTTCCTATCTGAGCTAAATTATTTCTTCTAGTGGCAGAGTCTCTGACTCTGCATTTGAATAAAGCATCAGTTGTATTGAATGCGCTGGAATTGGCAGATGGTTGGTCAGTCATTCAGTTTGATATTAATTGCTTCTTTGAGACCCCTTCCAGAGAACAGGACAAAATGCATAGTGTCTTATTACACTAAGAAAAAAAATCACATTTGAAATTCTCTGATGGAAGATTCATCTGCCTGGCAGACAATGTGCTTTCTCCTTAAGTGTTAAAACAAATTACAAAAAAACCCCCATTATTAAAATATTATCTCATTTCCTACCAGTGAGGGGAAAAAAAGAAAAAACAGACGTCATTTATTTTGGAAGAAAAAAAAAAAAACAACTTTTTTATTACTATTTGAACAATACTTATAACTGATGAACAGAGGGTTTTTCTTTTGCAGGAAGAAGGTAATACAAGGGGTTCATTGTAATTATTTACTTTTAAATTCCTCCCCACCCATTTATGGACATGTTCAGCTGTGTTCATGTGTCCCTTGTAATGGCTCATGTTGAAGACTACAGTAGGAAGCAGTGGCAGGATCAGGTAAAATCAAGTATATTTAGAACATTTTTTTAATGTCTGGACATCTGCAAGATGAGCTAAACATGTGGGATGAGGGCTATAGGTCTGCCTTTCACGTATTATGGCAGGTCCACTGTTGGAGCCAAATAATTTTCTTCATGTATAGAAGGTACCTCCAGAAACTATTCAACATGCTTGTAATTATATTCATGATTCACATCAAAGCAATTTTTTCCGCAGTATATTAAATGTGTCTAGCACCTTAAAATCATTATGTATGATTTAATCTCAAATTCATTACTTCACAGACATGTAAAATGTATGCCACATTATTTATTCATTGGCCATTAGAAATACATAAAATAGCTCTAAGCTTTTTAAAAGTGTGGCACCCTTTCTTCTGATAGTTATGTATTGCTATTTCCATCATAGCAATTACAGCAGGTGCCAAATGGCACCTATTTCTTTTTGATAAATGATTTCTTATGCAGTATTTAAGTAAGTAGTGTGTCTGCTCACCCTAAATGTTTTTTAAAAAGAGATAATCAGTCAAAACTGGAGGTTGTGTGCATCTGACAATGTAAAGTTGTGCTAGATAAGAGAGTTAAATGCCTTGTTTCAAAGGTCTCTCTCATATCAATGGACACAAAACTTTAATACTATTCTTATGCTCTCAATTCTGCACTTTGTCTGAGTCCTCTTCACAGTAATATTTTCTTTCTCCATAAGCGTAGTGGATACTCCAGTTTTGTCCCCCTCCTATCCTGCTTTTGAAGTCACTGTGGGTAATACCTGGATCTGTCAGATCATCCATGTTTAAAAATTATTATGCTTGTAGACAGAGTGCACAAGCTGAAAACTTGTGATGATGGTGATATTTTCAAATAAATCCTGTGTCATCATCCCATGTTATTGCATCAAGTCTCCTTGGGAAAGGTAGTTTTGGTACTCTGTAGCAAACTGTAGCTCACTGTTAAAGGTGTCATACTTTTCCCATTCAGATCTACAGATAACAGAGCCATACTTTTGACCATGACTTCAGTTTGTCTCTCTATTGCTAAGTACTCTGACTCCAATAACAACCCATGTGTCAAAATCAAAGGAGCTTCAAGAGTGGGAGGTTTTATATTACAAAGGTCAGGAAGATGTTCTCTACTTAGAATTAATGGGAACACAACTGACTGCTGCTCAGACATCATGCAGCCATCCCAGGTATTTAGAGAAGGAAAAACAAGGTGCAACCTAAGATGTTGAAAAGCTTTAGGTAAACTTAATAGGGGGGCAAGGGGAGCTAATTTATCTGGGCTTAGTGCTGGGATGATGCAGCTCTGCTGCTTCCATTTAGGAAGTTAATGTTTGCTCAGAGATGAGCTGTGTAATGTGTACAGACTGAGCCATTCATGTTAGGCAGGTGTCTCTAACACAGCACTTTATTTCATGGTTTAGAAGTCCAGAGAACTGCACTGAAGCTGACGGACACTTAAGTGGGAATAATAGGACACAGTCACAAAATTCTGCCTGAAGTTATTAAAAAAGGAAAAACTATCATATCAGTTAACCTGTTAATCATGCAGGTAAGATAGCAAATGCAAAACTGTAGAAGGGTTAAGAGGAAGGATTGTTTTCTTTGCAAGTTTACCTGTCCCATCTTTTCAGCAAAATCAAGCCAACAAATGTACAAGAACTTATTGCCAGAGAGGAGATCTGCAAGGAATATTCCAAAAATGGAAGAAAGCACATTCAGCCACAGCAGCAAAAGAGGAGTTTGACACACTCAGCAGAATTTCTGAGTTTATGAATAAAGACAACAACTGAGTGAGAATGGAGCCAAAATTCAGGGTAAAAACTACATAGTAATATTCACACCTCTAATGAAGGCAGGGAATTTCTGGCTCTGAATCTTTTGTGCTTTAAATATGACATTTTTGTCATTTTGCCTCATTGTGTGTGTATGTTTTAGTAGTGAAAAGAAATCCTACCTTTAAAGAATGTTTCATTTTGCTTTTACTAGTACAATACCCAGCTAACAAACTCTGAGGTCAGGGCCACATGAATATTAGAGAGGTGGGCTCAAAGACTGGCAATAGTGAAATTAGACCAGAGTGAATGTTAGCTTCCTGAACAATGTCCTGCCATACACACAGGTTATCATTTTGTTATATAGATCTCCAATTCAGTTTTTGGCATACTGGCCCTCCTATATATTTGTTTCTGGAGTTACTTCGGAGCTAAGCTGTAACTGAAGTCTAAGTCACTTCTTACCAGCCTCATAAATTTGTTAGATAGGGAAGTGTTACAATAATGTGAAAAAGTACTCCACCAATTCCTGCTGCCTTACAAAATATTTGGCAGCCAAATTTCATTTTCTTTAGACCATCTTGCAACAAGTTTTCTGGAAACATCATGTTTAGGCAGATTTACTGTTAATTTTTTTCTAGTGCACAACTTGCAACAATTTTAGCTTTTTAAAGTACGGATGACAAAAAGTTACACACAAATATTTGTAAATGGTCACAAGTGGAGCAGCTCAGGGGCCTGTCCCAGGTCTGGAAAAGGAGCATCATCAAGTTTTCAATGATCCGAAATGGAAGGAGGTGGGAGTGAGTGTTGCTGATATGCTCAGGGGCAGAGCTGCCATTCACAAGGACCTAGATGAGAGAAACGAGCTGACATGATACTCATGAAATTCAGCCTGGGCAAGAGCTTTGCCCTGTGGCTGGGACAGGCACACCCAACAAGAAACAGACTGGAATGACCTCTTTGAGCAGTAGCTCTGCAGAGAAGAGCCTGGGGGGCCTGGGGACGGCTGGATGAGCCTGAGCCAGCAGGCTCCTGGCAGTGGCAAAGGCTAACAGCACCCTGGGTTGCATAAGCAGCAGCACAGCTAGGAGATGAAGGAAATTATTCCTCCTTGCTCAGCATTTGCCTGACCATATCTGGGATGCTGGGTTCAGTTCTAGCCCCCCCAATATGTGAAGGTTGTCAATCAACTGCAGCGATTTCAGCAGAGAACTCCCAAGGCAGCCATAGCTAGAGCACTTGCCCAGTGAGGAGAGGCTGAGGGAGTGAGGATGGTTCAACCTGGAGAAGAGAAGGCTTCAGGGCACCTGCTGCCCCTGGTACATATAGAAGTTACAGAGTCAGGCTCTTTGCAGAGGTGAATAGTGGCAGAATGAGAGACAGTGATCATAAATCGGAACAAGGTTTGTTTGCTTTTTTCCTGGATATAATGAAAGTTATTTTACTGTGAGGATAATTAAGCAGCAGAGCAGGGGCAAACCTAGTGGGATAAAGCCCCAAGCAATCTGGGGGTGTCAATACAGGCTCTAGTTGTTTGCAATGTACTCTCTTCATCTAGCTCTACTGCTTGTCTTACTATCTCAGCTGCTCCAGCTGCACATTAATTCTCTTAGAGGGGATGTAGCTGACTAAATATGTGGCTTAAAACAGAATTTGTAAGTAGCAAGAACAAAAGAAGCAACTTTGTGGTGGAGGCATAAAAACTATGCTACAGTGCTGAGGCCCCAGAAAATAACCACTGTATGCCAATAAATTTAACAACTGACATGATTTGTACTCTGTAATTAGATTGATGGACATCGCCTTTGATGTGTGTTGCGCATTTCATCTTTTAAAATGAGTTTTCATGAGAGAATGTGTTTGCCCACTCTATAATCAGTGCTGCTGATTTTGCTCATTTCAGAGCTTTTTTCTTTAGAGATGATCCTCCCATTGACAGGTGAAGAGGAATTTGCCTCACATCCTTTGGTACTGATGTCTAAGCTGCTGGCATGAAGTAGTAGCAATTTCTGCTTTAGGAAGAGATCATGAAGTTACAAATGTATATACCTCCCTATCACTGCACATCACTAGAGGCTATCACCTGGATACCTTCTAGATTGTTTAAGGAGATTAGGTTTGAGAGCTGAAGGAGAAGGAGGCACTAAAAGTATTTGGAAACTCATGAATTTACACAGTAGACAGAATGGAAAGGAAGAGATCTCACTGCGGCAATAAAGAAGCTTTCATATAAACAGTTTAATATTCTATTTCTTCTACAGTCCACATCTGGAAAGTGGCAGTATGTATGTTTGATCTTCTACAAAATAGTGTGCCTTACTGTCATGTAACAGCCCATTTCGTCCACGGAATTTACAAATACTTTCCCTGTGGAACTTAAAGGCTGAACTGCTGAATAACCCCTACCAGGTAATGAGGACCTTCTCAGACCTCCAACTGAGAACAGCTTTGGGATTTCCCCACCTGACTGTTGAGTGGGTGTAGGCTTCTGGGCTGCAAATGGGATGTATGGTGCCTGTAGTGAACGTGCTGGCTGCAGAGCTATCATTGGAGCACATGCTGCTGAAGAGTTTCCTGTCTGAGTCAGACAGAACTCTCCCTGGGGCTTTTCCTATGGTGCAACTCCTCAGCAATTTCAGACCTCAGAGTCACAGCCGGGCACTATCAGATGCTATTCTTAATACTGCTGCAGGCCAGGAGATATGGCAGCAATATGCAAATGGAAAATCTTTGTGGTAGCTACCAATATTTTCCAGACTAAAACTTGAACCCCTGATTCAAAACGGAGAACCGATTTCAGCCTTCGAGTAGCTCAGTTAGCATCTAGGGAATTATACTGACTTACACAGAGAATTTTCTCCCCAACCCCGAAAGCAGTTAATACAAACATCCACACAGAAGCTGTATAGGTAATTTTTTTTTTAGCGTATTTTGCATGTAGACTAACTTCACTGACTGGTTTTAATGTATTGATTCAATTTTACAGACTGTTGTTTCTTCAGTGGTCTCAAACACATAAAAATTTCATAAAGAAAGAGCTCTCTTATTCCAGGTGGTAAAAATGAGCTGTATCATCATTCTTACCTGCTTTTCTTTCAGTTAGGATTGTGTACTTTATTGTGGTTTCATCAAAAAAAAAGAAATATAATTTGATAGTTATGATTTAAGTAACCAAGATCTTGTGGGTTTGGATGTAGTAACCAGGGCTGTCTGTAAAACTAAAGGACTGCGGAAAGTATTATATTCAGTGAGGCTGAGCATTCTAGCTCTTTTGGTTATTTAGACTAACTTGGAAAATTCAAGCCTTGTTTTCCTCATTGGAGTTTCATTTTTTTGATCAAAAACATACATAATAAGTGGTCTAGGCTGTTGGCAACTGTTGGCTGCCAGTCTCTGTACTCTCCAAACTCTCAGACTGCAAAATATTATTTTTCCCTCTGTTACATTGAAATTAAACAACATTGTGAAACACTTGCACTTTTGCAAGTGCTGATTGCAAGGCAGAGAATAGGTAAAGCTGAGAAAAAAATCTGAGTAATCTTTCTCAGGCAGCTCTGTAACGAAGAACATGAAGCCTCTGTAGTTACTTCCCCTACTGAATGAGACCTCTAGAAGTTCAGGCGTGGATGTTCATTTATGAAGTTAACCAAGAGGCAGGACTATGGTGTGCAAGTAGGCACTGATCCGCCTTACAGCTGCTGTAAGTAAATCCAATAACCTTTGTGTGGTATATAATTCCATTTGTAATGTGGCTATAATGCTTATGCTAAATGTAAATCAATAAAAGATGACCACAAAACCACTGAAATGAATCCTGACTCAGCTTAGAAAAATCAACACTGGTATTTGAGAAACTGAAAACTTTTCTCAGAGAGCTTTTAAAGCTTTACTGTTTGCTGCAAAACAGGTAAAGCAATATAGCTATTCAGGATGCCGCTTGAAAACTGAAGAACTCACAAAACCTTTGCTCTTATTTGTGCCAGAAAGTACTCTGAGATCAGATATTCTGATATAAGTAACAAGATTCTGAGATAACAGATCAGAACATCCCTCTATGCTATGCTATGCCACTGCTCATGACATTAGTGAGACCTCTGCTGCAAAAAACTTACCAGAAAAGTTGATTTTCAGTTCTGGGCAAGTAATTAAGAAGTTTTTCTCTTGCACAGAAAAGAAAGAAAAAACATAAAGCTGTGCATTCCTGAGGTTATGTTAAGATGCATTGCTTTCTGTCTTTCTGCCTGTGGTAAGGTAACAGAACCTGTGTTTTTTGACTACGTTGGTATTGCAGCATTTAGTGTTGCAGTGCAAGGTGTTAATGATCTTGCTAAATAGTGGAGATGGACGTTCAGATACTGTGGTGATCAGCATGTTACACAACCACCTTATCCACAACCATGTTCTAGTATCTACGTCCACTCACTGGTAGAAGCAACAAAGCCTTTCATATGGGCAACAGCAAGAAAGATCTGGTCTATAAATATCATTCAAAGTATTTAACAGTCAAAGGTTTGACCCTTCAGAAAAGGAAGCTGGTATGATAAACTGTTCCACTTCTCTGGAGTGAGGTTGTACCATTCTTGCCTTTGTTGAAGTCAAAGAAATATATAGAATTTCCTCACTAGCTGTGAAGTATTTGCAATAATTGACAGTTTTGCTGAAGGACAAGAAATAACAATTTTAAGATTTCTCCAAACATAAAACTCAACAAAGTTCTAGCCTTTACTTCTTTTCCTGAAACACATTGCATTCCATGAATTTAACATCTACCCTCCATTTTATTGCTGATGGGGATTATATCTTCCTTTTCTATGAGCCATCCATCTCCTCTTTCTTTGGACTGGTGTAGGTAGCTGACCATGTAATAGACCTATCCTCAGATAGGTCCTAGCTAGCATAAAAGTAATTTATGTCACCTGATTGAGGACCAAATTCTGGTGAGGAAGATTAATTGCTTTTTAATGAATCTGCCATACTTAGGAGCTGTGTTCATTATAGATGGGATTCTTGACTGTACAATCATTATCACTGACATCAGAGAAACTACTTAGTCATGGTCTGAGGACTGACTGAAGGATTGGACTGGTAGTTATGCTTATCCTCAGCTAGGGTCTGATTCTGGTTTACAGGAGCAGGATGGACCCCCAGATTAACAGCGTGATTGGTGTTAATCACACTGTGTTAGTGATGTTACAGTGTGTTTCATTAAAATGGATCCTGAAATTGTAACTATAGAGCTGCTGCTCCTCACTTCATCTATGTCCCAGTACAGGCCTCCTGTAGATTTAGTAGCTGAAGATGTAAGTAGAAGTTGAAGGCCACCAGATCTGTTGCTGGTATACACTATTGCAGTTCCACTGAAGGGCAACAGGGTTTCAGCAATTCATACTAGTTGAAGCTCTCCAGAGGAAACATTTCTTCAGAGGAACCCTGGAAGGACAAGCAATGCCTGTAAGCCACAGAGCGGCCTTAGAATCTTTCTGTTACCTTTTCTTTACTACCCAGGGAATGTGTGGGTACTAAAGGGAAAGAAGGAACGAAGGGAAGAACAGAAACCAAATCATGATGTTGGTGCTGAAGGAAGAAAGAACTGTGAAAAACTGAGTCATAATGAAATCAAAAATGGGGCAGTTGAGGCTGGGGGAAGCCTATCATGTTTGGCACCTTGGCAAGGTTAATTAACAGACAAAAAATGTGAAACAGGATGAAAAAAGCAACATGTGGTAAATAAAGTGAAGTAACTAAGGCCATTTAGTGCATTTCCTCTCAAAATCCAAACACATACAAAACCAGAACTGCAACAATCCCTTATGAAGCAAGCACAGGGTTGTTGTTTATTCATACTGGTTTATGGCTACTGAAAATTACTAAAGTACTTATTGCATGAAAGAAACTTGAAAGGTCTGTGACTGTGAATATTTTACTTGGCTTTAAAACACTCAGAAACCTGTTAGCTAAAGAGGAGGTGCAAGTTTCACATTTCTCCAAACCTCGCTGAGCTGTAGGGCTGCAAATTATTTTCTCACAGTTAAGTGTCACATCTGTAGAGGGACACAGAGAATTTCATTGCTGTCCACAGTCACATCATCCATTGGGGTTTCCCAGGGTTATTGTATGTCCTGCTATCTTTCATATTTGCAAGCAGTTATACTGCTTGAGAACCCTTTGCACATGTATTTGCCTGAGCATGTACTTGTGTGTGTTTGTGTGCTTGCCAATACGGCTGGCAAAGACAGAATGCATCTGGCCCTAGAAAACTACAGGATATCTACTCTGACAACATTCCAGTATTAGTAATGACATTCAACTAAGGCAGACGTATCTATGGAACAATTGTGCATTTGTCTGGTCTTTTGAATCAGAGATGCTAACTTGAATTGGAAAGGGCAAGGCCCTTTCAGAGTGTTCATGAAGCAGCAGGGTGTAGGAGATCTAGAAGGCTAAGTTTTGTTCCATCTTGTTCTTTGGAGCCTAAATATGCAAGAATGGAGCATAGCTTGAGTGAGGCTTTGTTCATGCCTGAGCCTGTGACCTCAAAATGGAGAGATTGGGGTCAGCTAAGTCCCCCTCACAACAGAGGGATGGGAAAGTGGAACTGGCCTGGCACTTCACATTATTCATTTCTTTGGATTATAATTTCATTCTCAGAGGGGGAATAAACTGAATCAACAAGCAGTGATAAAGAAGTGATCTTTTGTCCATTGCAAAAAAACATATGTATATATCTCCAAAGAACAGACAAAAGTCTGCTTGCCCTTGGGGGCATGGTAGGCAGTGTTGGGTGTGCCAGGGCAGGAAACAACACTTATCCTGTGGCATTTTGGGGTCTTCTTTGTACCAGGAAATGCCATCATGTCCTGCAACAGATAAGACAAAGAACTCTAAAGAGGGTTGCAGAGTTTATGAGAAATGAGTTGTTCAAATAATTGCTTATATTCCACATATTTAGAGAAGCTAGTGCCATTTTCCCTACTTGGTTCTTACATGCTAGTCACACTGCCTGTATTTCCTCAGAGCTCTCTGGAGCCCCCACCTCTACTTTATGTCGTGGGAGAAAAAAAGGTGCTTTAAACAAGCCCTCTCTGCCTTCTCTAGGGGTTTCACTACCTGGTAAGATGAAGACTTCAAGTGAAAGGAAATGGAGTATGACATCAGACCTGAGGCCAAGTCATTAATTTGTTTTTCTTGGCGGTTGTTTTTTTTTGCTGAACCTGAACTCAAGGAAGTCGACTGGATCCTCGCCTGAGTAAGTACTGAGCAGAAATTAAGGGAAGGCTTGAAGAACTGGGTCTTTGATGATTCGGTGAATGCCTTCCATGTAATCCCAACTGCTCCAAACACCGCAGGGAAAAAAAGAAAACCGTGCCCTTTAGCAATTCCCACTGCCAGCTCAGGCAGGAGGAGTTCAGTACTCCTCACATAATCAGGCAGGATTCTGCAGCAGAACTGATAAAACCCCATAGAAAGGGGAGCAAGACTGAGGCTGAGCTGTTGCAGCCAGGTGGCTGAGAAAGTTGTAATAAAACCATTTATAGTTTTAACAGATTCCCCTCTCTTAAAAATCACTGTGAAGAATGAGGCTGTATCCAAGCACCTCCTCTACAAGGCTTAGCACATCACAGGATTCCAGATCAGACTGGCTATATTCTGCAAAACAATTGCCCAAATATGTAATTCATATGCCTATACTACCTACTTCAGTGAATTCTTTTTCCAGCTCAGTGAAGTCAAAGACTGGGTTTGCAAAGCTTTCACTGAAACTACTGCACACCATGCAAGCTATGCAATTACAATAAATGAAGTAATTGTTTTTACCTACAGGTATGGGACCTGTACAAAGCAGAGTAATTCTACTAACATATGATATCATACCAAAAGATCCCCCCCATCAAAACCAAATGATATTATCAAAACCAAAATGATAATACTCAAAAAAGTATCCAATAAATGACCCTGCTCAGCTTCACAGAACTGAGGAGAACATTTTTCCTGTATCCAAATATTATGACCAAATTTTGTATTGAGTCGTCACCCAGATGTCCTTATTGACTCCAATGAAATTGTACCAATCCAAATCAACCCTAGTTCTTAAACTTCCCTTGATTCCTAATTCCTTCCCTTCCAGTCTTTTTCTTCTCACCTCATCAAGCTTGCCTTGAGCTAATCCAATGGCAGGAGTACAAATGCAAGACTGCAGAGCTGACTAGTTTCATATATTCATTACCATAGGAGCCAGAGAGAGTCAGTAATCCTGGAATCATTTGATTAGACTACACAAAAATCCAAATTTAATTCCATTGTTTTGCTGCCTGCAGCAATAGTTGGGGAAGGAAAGCTATTAGCAATCCCCTTCTGTGATGCTCTCACTGTAAATAAGTGTTTTTAGTGGAGTACCCAAGGATGTAGATTTTATATTTTAAAACTTCCTTATTGCTGTATAAACCAGGAATGTAAATTAGAGGTGTAAGAGGTAACAGATATATAACTTCGAGTGCTCAAGGTATAAGTTCTGCTTCAGAGGGCTTGATTAAAGACTCAGATTATAGCATCAGAGCATAGATTCATATTTATACTGTCAGGTCAATCTGAAACGAACAAGATCTTTCTAAACAAGAGAGCAATTTAGGGAAATTAAATGAGCTTTGTACAAATATGCAAATAGTTCTGGGTCACCCCATTTTCTCCCATGCACATCACTTGATAGCATGATTTATTTATTATATTAAATGTAAGGAAAAAATAGTTGTGTAGGATTAAACTCTTAAGGAACAGAAAGTGCTGAGGTAGGTACTGAATGGTTTGGCTGGCTCCAGTACTAATCAGGCAGCTGGAGTGAATCCTCATTGCAGGCTATGTCAGGAACTCGTGTGTGAATCCACTCAGGGTGGAGGCAAATCTCACACCTACACCCTCTGGTGATGATAGACTATGTGCTGAGTGTGTCTGTCATGGAGCTGTTCTCACCTTGAGGAAGATGGGAGCGAAGTGTTCTGGGATGCCTTTGAGCACTATCAGCTGATGCAGGTGAGCAAGTTGCCAGCCAAATGAGTCCAATCTGGGATCTCTGCCAGCAAGAGGAGGACGTAGAGGAGAGCCTCTCTCTGATAGCTAGAACTGAAGATGTTACTACAGGGCTCGTAAGGGGCGGCTGGCATTACCACAGGGATCTTCTAACAGAAAGTGAGACTTCAGCCATGTAAGATTTCAAACTAAATGCAATTTACTGTGCAACTGTTTGCATTTGAAACAGGCAGGGCCCTCTGCAGACATTTCTTATTTCCTCTGCTCCCCCCATGAGCAACAACATCATCTTCTTGCTCACATAAAAAATTGCCACCAATTCTTTTATGCCATACTCTTAGGAGATGGATTCATGAATTATTTTCTCAGTAGTAGCTTGATTTACCACATGTAGTGTATATATATATAAAAATTTTTATATATCCTGGAAAACAACACAGATCTAGAACATGTGACCTCCCTTGCTGGCTAGCTAATCGGATATGAGGTCTACACTTTGTAAGGCAAACTGACAGAAAGGTTTTGGGAACTTCAAAACTCTCAGAGGCAAGAGAAGTATGCTCATTTAGCTCCTTGCTGTTTATTGGTTACCAGCAATGAGATGATAGTATTCATACACTTATCCTTTATGCACCCAGCCATGGCATGGTTATCCAGCTTTCAAACCTGGGCTATACTGTGACTTGATGCAGAAATCAGTATCTCTACAGGAAAGCAGTGTGTGTAAGTGTGTGCATGTATGTGCAGAGCACAACTCTGCACTGTAAATAATGTTTATGATTCATTTGAGAAACATGCAAACTGTAAGTAGCACATTTTGCCTCAGCACAAGTGCATTCAGCTTAAGACACATTTCATGCTAGATTAGAATAAAAAAGAAAGCACCTGGTACAAACACTTCAGGCTTAAAAGTTCAAAAGCTGTGTTCTAAGACTACTCCTCCTTGCCAGTATGCAATTTAATGGCAGATATATTTGCTATTTTCATCTATATATTCATTATCAAAGTGAGAAGAACAGGCATGAAGGCATACTAATACAGAAAGCACAAAAGTATTTCTTGCAGGAAAAGTGGTCTTAGGTAAGGCAAAGAGACAGATGTCTCCCTGCTGAAACCAGACTCTCAGATGTAGACCTAAATATAACTGCAGATTCTGATGCCAGATTCACTAGAAGTTGAATATTTATTGTGTAAAAGGGAATGTAATTCTGAGAATCTCTCTCAGAGACACCTCTGTAACATCCAAATTTCAAGGGCAAACAGAGAAAACTATTTGAAAAATTATCTACCTTCCGCCACATATCTAAGTAGTTGCAGCTAATTACAGAACTTCAAGCATTAAAGTTACTGCATACTGGGTGGAGTCTGACAGACTTCTTCAAGGAAAGCAAACAAGACTCGGGATACAATAAAATAGCATGTTAAAACCCCTTTAAAATAGCCTGTTATTATATCTTGCTCTTCTCTGAGACTACCAGATGAGCCACTGTAGTGCTCTGCAGTCTGCTATGACTTCATGCCAGCCCTTTCCAACCATAAAGCATATCAACTGGAGCTCAACAGCTCAGGCAGCAGCAAAGCCCAGAGCAGGCTGAAGTAGATCAGAGGCAAGGGTCTGGCATAGCCTGTCTGCTCTCACTTGGCACCAGTTAAATGAGCAAGCGACCATTTGTGGGCCACAGTAGCTGAGCTGCCAACTTCCATGACCTTTGAGCAATACTCTGGTCTCTTAGAAGGCAGGCAGAAGTCAAAATTATAATAAAATGCTTCATTAAGATCATGAAAGTTTAATTAGAAAGTCTGAAGCTATAGATTTTTCCCCAAGAGCACATGAAAATCTCACCCAGGAGGACAGAACATAACAGCCTCAAGTTCCCTTAAGAAAACAACCAAACGGAAGAAAACAAATCCCTTTTTATGTTGAAAGAAGTAATTTTGTTTTAAAAAGCCCCTCTCGGCTATTTTACCCTTCTCTTTGATTTCAGCTGTTATTCAAATCTTAAAAGCTCTGTATCAGCCCCTTCATTTTGTGAACCAAATTTCTCTTCTGCAGAGAAAATGGAATGTAGATTCAATAAAATAGGGGAACACTGTGAAGAGCAAAAATAGCTTATGCATTTCCAAAGGACAAAAAATAAAAAATAAAGGTATTCAATTTCAAAGTAAAAAAGTGTCATGGGTTCAGCAGCAGCAGTCATTTTTCTCCTTCTCGGTAGCTGGTGCAGTGCTGTGGTTTTGACTTTCGGCCTGGGAACAGCACTGATAA
>JAOEHY010030405.1:41289-69933 GCA_025447955.1 Psilopsiagon aurifrons | reverse complement strand
ACCTTAGTTATTAAACTGTTCTTATCTCAACCTGTGGGAGTTGCATTCTTTCGATTCTCCTTCCTATCCCTCCAGGATCAGAGGGAAGAAAAATGGGGAAGTGGGTGAACAAACTGCGTGGCTGATTTATGGCTTAAACCAACAAATAACTTGCATGACTGTAGCCTCACAAAACCAAATAGGACAGATACTAAATTCAAGTTGGATATGAGTGTACAAGCTAATGTGCTTCCAGAGGCAATGGTAATAGCATTGCTTTAAGAAAAACATATTTGGAAGAAAATAAGTCATTGAAGCTCTAGACTTACTGTGGTCAGAAAAAAATTTATCCCCACTAAAACAGAATATGATCTGAATTGGATATTACACATTTCACCTCATTTCACCTAAAAAATTGAGTTAACATTGATACAGGGAAGAAGGCTGTAGCTTTTACATCATAGGCATGAAAGAGGTTGTGTGTCTATATATGGAATTTGTGCTGGAGCTAAAAGTGAGTATACCCTTCTTGGGTTTAAAATTATCTTGAAAAGAAGCTGCATGCAAGAGAACATGGGGCAATGACAATTGCCCTAGAGACAGGGAACTGCACAGATTATGCCAAAGAGTAGTTATACCAAGATTATGTCTCATGGCATGAGCCTGGGAAAGTATCCTGCACCTTAATTCGAAGGCTGTAAGAAGACCTTAGTAAGTCCATTACTGCAGTGTACAGAGGACAAATGGATGAAACTGTGACAATCTGTGTATTGGTGGCCAGTACACAGGTCAATATAGCAAAATAAAAAAAAAAAAAAAAAAAAAAAGGATTCCCGCACAGATAAAACAAAAGAGAAAACAGAATAACTGTGTAAAAGAAAACCGTATATTTGTATCTGCAAGGGTGAAAATTCTACAAGGTAAAGAATTACTCTATGACTGAGGAATCAAGAGGTTACCTTTAAAAACACACGACACACATTTGTGCAATTGAAATGTCTGTTGTGGCAGACACCAAGAATAGTCATTTGTTCTGTATTTCTGACATAATTGCTACAATTCAGTTCAGCTAATTTTTGCAGTCAGATTTAGTCCAGAAAGCCTTCAGTATATGCTTTATGATCTCTGGAATAGTTCTTTCATCTTCATTTATTGCAGTCTTTGCAGGCTTGATTCAGCTGCATTAGCATGGGCATCTGGTATCATTTGATATATACTAGGACATTGAATAAAGTTTTACAGGGCAACATTACAGGACTTACTGAACAGTTATGACTTCTAGAGAGCCAGCTGGAGGTAAGGGAGCACCCAAAGACTCTTAAATGTTACTAGATAGTCACCTAGTGTGTAGGCAGCTGAAGCAAGTCCTGAATTTCCATTATCTGTAAAAGGATTTGTAAACTTAGCTCATGTTTAAGCTTCTACTTGTAGATACCTACATTAACATGTTTTAATCTGAAGGTGAATTCCTCTTGAGCTGTCTGCAACGCAGTTGTCTAGATCTCTGCTAGGTATGTAGGCTTCCACTGTAACTAATGGAAATATAGCCAACACACAGAGTTGGATTCATTTGGCTGAGCAAATATATGGTACCCATTCAGATGCCCCACTCAATCTAAGATGATTGCACAGACCTGGACAATGTGCCATAGAATAAACATGAGACCCACATCTTTCCGGAACACAAGCTGAAAGCTGGATATAATATTCCACAGTGCCAAAAATAGCACAAGGTGGCTGTCCTCAGGCAGCTGAAAATTGACATTTATAAATTTAATAGAAATTGGTCTTTCAGATTTCTCAAGAGAAGGATACCAAAATTCAGACTTAAGCTACATAGAGGTTCATCTGATTTGAAAGTCCTGTCTTATTTAACAGAATTGACTATAATATCCAAAGCTGCTTCTGAGGATAAAACCCCAAAGAAAATATTTAGAATTGCTTTCTGATATCAGAAAAACATTTCCATCATCTTTTATCAATTTGCAGAGGATCTCTCAGTGGTAGATGAGATGCAATTTGGAGGCACTACAGAAAAGCTGTTACAAGGGATGTATGTGATTAGTTAGAAACTGAGAAATCTAAGGAAAGGTCAGAAACATTCTGAACTAAAATATAATGAGCAAAGACATAAACAAAATGTAATTCTAAACTAAAGCCAAATCAAAGAAGCACATCAATCTTGCTGACACACAAACACAAAAGTAAAACAAGAACCTTCATTCCCCAAAAATCAAAGTTAAACATACCGCTGTCTAACAGACACATATTTTTCTACCATAGCAGAATCACCTTTCACTTGGCTTCAGCATTCAGCCAAAATCTTTTATTGTTAATTGTTATTGTTATATTTTATTGTGACATTTCCACTTGAAGAGGCTTGTGAATTCAGGTATTAGATTATATATTTATCTGTAAGATCTGGAAGCCGAAGTTGATACACTGGGGTACAGACGGACCTCAGCAAGCTGGAGGAACAGCTTGACGAAAGTCTCATGAAATTCAGCGAAGACATTGAAGTCCCCTGCTTGGAATTGAATAAAGCATGCAACAGTACTGTGTGTGGACTGACTGGCTGGAAGGATAGCTCTGCAGAAAAGAACCTGAGGGACAGGTGGAACTTGAGCCAGCAGACACCCTTGTGGTGAAGGTTAGCTAATTCGACACTGGACTGCTGCATTGTTAAGGATATGGTCAGCAAATCAAAGGAAGTGATTATTCCATCTTCCCAGAACTTGCTTCTAGAGTATCATGTCTGATATTTGAGGCACTACTGGGAATGATAGCAACCCACAAGCTAGAGAGAGTCTATAGGAAGAATGCTAAAATGTTTAGGAGATTGGACGTAGGACATATATGATGATATCCTGAAGGAACCGGATTTGTTTAGCCTGGAGACAAAAAAGAGGTGAAGGGATCTAACTGCAACCTTCCACTGCCTGAAGAGGGTGATAGAGAAGATGTAGCCAAACTCCATTATAAAGAAGAAGCCAAATGTGCAGTGACAGGATAAGAAACAATGTTTGCAAGGTACAGGGAAGAAAATACATGGAAAAGACTCTTCATGCTGATAGTGTGTAAGCCCTGGATGGGGCTGCCTAGAAAGGCTATACAGTTTTGTGCTTGAAAATATTCAGAACTCAACTGGACAACCTGGTTTAATTTTGATGTTACCCTTGCTTTGAGCTGTAGAAGATTGAGCTAGATGTCCTCCAGAGGTCACTTTCAGCCTAAATTATTATATGACTTTGATTATGTATTGCTGTCTTTTTTTCCTAGGCGAGTTCCTAGCTAACAGATCTTAATAGTCCAACTTCCACTGGCATCTTAGACGTCACTCTGTCCTAAAGCAATGTTGGATTTTTCCATGCTCTATATTTGTTTACTTCTCCTTCCTACCAGTTTTATTATCCTCTTTGGAATTATCTTGTAGCATGTAGCTGAATGCCAATGTAATGCAAGAAAACTCAGAGCAACCCTTCTATTTCATTTACATAATACACTCAGGTTAATGAAATTAAATGAGGGGTGCTGGGGGCAGAGGGGAAGAACAGGAAAAAAAGATTACTTGAATCTGTGGCATGGAGGCTAAGGTACTCTTCTGGTTGTTAGAAACATTTATCCAAAATTTTAAAGACTCGAGAGAAAAGGGAGTGTAGTTCTTGGATAATCATATCCCCCTTACTGTACTCTGCCATACAAATCATAAATTCATTGCTGCACAATTCCTCTGCTCCAACAGGAAAAGCCTCCCTTCACCTTTAATTCCACCTGTACTTTCCCACATCTGTCACAGACAAATCCTTAGTGCTCAGAGCAGACTTTTGGAACAGGTGGTTTGAATTTCTCCAGGTTGAAGAATCAATTGAACACAAGTTCTTCCACTTCTGTGTGACTAATACAGCAGTTGACTAAGATAGGAAGTAGAATAACTGATCTTTTTAAAGACTGTTTGCTAAAGGAGCTTAGCATGTTAGGAAAATGCATAGCTCAGATCCTGCAAAATATGTAGGTTTTGACTGCAGTTAATCTTAAGCATTCAAGACATTTAACCTCACAGAGATTTACTACTAGAGGCAAGGGGAGACTAGGAAGGCAAGCAGAGACATGGAATTTAGGGTTAAACTAGAATCAGGCAGCAGCTGTCTGTTATTTTTGGATATAAGCACCTCAGTTCCATTTCAGTCCTGTACTTTTTAAAGTATCTAGTTAAAAAGTGACATCTTCCACACCAGAAGAGATGTATAAAAAGCACATCTTTTTTTGCCAGAAATACATAGTGACTCCTAAGAAAATGTAATGTGCTTTATAATAGCATGCCTGTCCCTGCCTTTTAATGGGCTAAGAAAAGAATAACTTGTCTGTCTACCATGTACTCTGAACTAGTTTCAGAAGATTTATGCAAATGAAGAGACTTTTGATTATTCTTCTCTGCATGTTTCCAGCTGGAGTCGCTGCTAATGTGACATCACTGCTGTTTGTGTCCACTGTTTCTTGAACCATTTGATGAGCTCACTTCTCTTGGTTCACCACTTGTCTTGCATAAAACTTGTATTTTATTTGCCACACAGCCCTCTTGTTTTGTTGTGCTGACTTAAACTGTAAAGATAGAATTCACCTAAACTAACATCAGGGTGTGGAATAATTAGGAAATGTGGGGTAATTAGGAATTAAACTTATATTAGAAATGCAACATTGTCCACACATAAGGGAAAAACAGACTTTCAGGGCCTCTCAGGGCGAGACGCAGCCGTACCTGGCATGCCAGGAATGTGCACTCCACAGCGGCTCCTGTGGCAACACGGAGGATGAAGCAGGGTGGAGATCTTGAAGACACACTCTGTCCTAGCCTAAGCAAAAAATGGCACCTAGGTGGTACAAGAAACTGATATGCTGCATACTTGCTACCTTGAGCCAGCAGCTTGTCATCTTTTGACAGAATGCCGTCCTCTGTGTGAACTTTGATTCATTATAATATCATTATAATGCATTTACATACTAAAATGGACTCCTGTCTCCAATGTGACCCACCTCCAACATGAAATCACCCCTTTTTGAGTGTGCATTCTGAATTTTTGGTGTCATATACCTTTAAAAGTGAAGCGAGAGAGATTTGCACCAATAGTGATAAAGGTATGTATGACCAGAGTCACTCAAGCTCCAACTTGAAGGTGAAAAATAGTATAAAATGACCCAAGAGAGGGGGGGATATTGGGGAAGATACCATCGTGGACGAGTTGAGGAAGATAACATCAACAGATTCCTGGGACTGATCAACAGGCTGGACCCTTCTTCCCCTCCCATAGGGACACCTCTGGGTAAGACTTGCAGCTTCCTCAGGGAAACTTAGAATCCCTAGAAAGTTACTTCTCACCATTACCTTTATATTTTAGAGCCAGGCTGTGTTAACTTTATCTAGTGCTTGTATCCATGTAACCAATATTCACATGTGCTTTTGCAAACAGTATCTATCACCGGCAATCCGTAAGAACCTGTATCTGTTGCCTCAATAAAATGCACTGTTTTGGTAGCCGATTGTAATTTTCACACTGAACACGACCCCATCTCTTTGTGTGGCCATGAGGGTTCATGAGCACGATTGGACTGGCAGTGTAGTGCACTATCGGTGAATCCGGATGAGTAAGGCTCGATATAGTAAACGTGGCCGGACTGGTAGCTGTGGCATGATTGGACTGACAGTGTGGTGCACTGTCGGTGAATAGTAAGTGAGTGCGACTGGACTGGTAGTTGCATATTGGAGCCGTTCCCGGTCCCTCTAATAAGGCAAGGGGGGTTATTTTCTCCGCTTTAACACAACACAGGGACATAACAGAGTTGAGATTTATATTGTTCTGGCCTTCCTCAGTAGTTGATGGAAAGGCTGTTTCAGCGAACTACTCAACACTAAAATTAGGTGGACGGAATCTTGGCCAAATCTTTTGAAATTGTGTCAGGATCAACTTCATACCATCCAATGTGTTGTGCATCTTTACAGCATCACTTGCATTCTGTTCTGTTCAGTAATCAGATTCCAATAGTCAGGAGATTTGCTTCATGTGGCACTAGAGTGACCATCATTATGTGACACATGTATCCTCCAAAAGCAAAGACTGATTCCAAATGGCTTTTGCAAATACTCTGCAATGTAGTCTTCCCCACACATGGCTAATTAATTTGATTCCACTAAATGTACAAAGAGCAAGTAAACCAGACTGATAATAAATATTAAACAGGAATAAACACAGGTTATTTTTTAATAGCATAATGAGAAGTATTATCTCTATACAGAAGCACTATTCAAATTGCTGTTTTTTTCTTCCTGTTTGCATTGGAAATGAACCATTGAAACTGTACCTTTTATTTTTTACCTGCTTGTGTGCCAAAGCATGATGTCTGAGAGAAAAAAGGAGAGGCAAATGCAAGGATTAGAGCACCTTAATTTTTTGTGGTTACATACATGGCCTATTTTCAAGTTTTGATAAATTCCCAGAATTCTCCTTATATCTCTTCAAATTTACTGTCATTGCTTTGTAACCTACAAGTTATTCCCTCATGTGAGGGTGCCTCTGTTAACCCTGCAATCCATTTTCAGTATGTGAGCTTTGTCTTGCTCTTCCAATGCTCTAGCAAGGTAACTTTTGTTCTCAATTATTAATCTGAGAAATAATTTTCTTGCTAACAGTCTGAAGTCCTACTGTGATTTGTGTGATGTGTGTTTGTTCAGTGCACAGAACGGCAATGATCTGTTGCATGGGACACCATTTTTTTTTGTTGTGTCAAATTGTACAACTTTTCAGATAGATACATGTCTAGTCTTTGGAGATTGTCATTCAGTTAGAAACAGCAGATCCTTGATTTTTCACAGGGCAAACAGTCCCTTCATCTAGAACCACTGGACACAAAACAGAAACACAAAAAAGAAGCCTGCAATTATTTGGACTCAGTAGGTAAAATCAGTGGAGAACATAGCTCACAGTCATGTACTATAGCTGACCTAAGTTTTTTTAGTAACAGTGGTTAGCTGGGGAATACAAGGTTTGGAAGACTTTATTGCCATCTCTGCTTTCAGGGATGATTAAGAAAATTCTGGACCCTCTCTGCTTTACAGATTAGCTGGTTCATTTCTTTCTCTGCAGGTCTTTTCTCAGGACTTTGGGTCTGAGGAAATGTTCAGAGGAGTTTTCTGAGCTCATATCATACCTTCTTTTCCACTGCAGGATTTCATAAGCAGCTCTGCCAACTAGTAAAACTAACTTTCATCATCAGGGGACAAGAACAACAAACAGTCATCCAGGTGAGACTACACTAGGTCTATAACATAGTCTCTAGATGGATTTATCTTTGCCCCTTCCATCACAGAGAGATGCAAATTAATTTTTCTGAGAAAAGAGCTAAACTTTTTCTGCACGTATACCTCTAAAATTCCCTTTTTCTTCCGATGTGGAAAAGGATTAACTAAACAAGTATCACATTACTTGTTCTTTGTTTTTTCAAATCAACAGTTCCTCAGTGATTGTTCTAGATTCAGAAATGAAGAGGCTAGCACTCAGAGGAAGCAATTTTTTTACTTCATGTATTTACAAAATTCTATCCCATCCAATCTATTCTTGACTTGTAGGTCTGCAAGGACTGAAAATTGGCTAACTACAAATAAAACTGATATTTCAAGATATTCCTTCCTGTCAATTTTGATCAGTTTGTTATATTATTGTCAATATTACATTCCATATTAATCTGAAATTTAAATAGATGACAAAATGAAAACTTTAACAAGTTTTAATAGGGTTTCTTCTTCTCAGATAGAAATCTGTAATATACAGAATTACAAAAGAAATCCAAACAGATGGCAGAACAGCTTTTTGGATGTGATTGTTATACTTTCCCTTTGTTGCAATCCACCTCCCAGAGGAAACTGTGACAAAAGGCAATTAACTAATTTCACATAAACCCACCATTATGTTATTTTTAATGAGGTTCAAACAATATTTAAGAAAGAAAGATCATTCGAGAATGATTTGGCTTTGGTTTTGCATTTATAACATATTATTCCCAGGCTGTGATAACATTCCCATACTTCTGCTGTTGGGTCTTAAAACTACATTTGCTGTATAGCCATCACATGCAGCGTCATGCAGCAACGACTGAACTGCATAAAGCCAAATCAAATCATTCCACTGCGAATGATCCAAAACATTTGTGACTGGTAATGGTACCTCTTATCTCGGCCCCTTGCTGGTGAACTTCTCCAGTCTTCTGTTTTGTTCTGGTAGCCATACATGTAAAACTACCAAGAGATACTTTTGAAACACTACAGTGAACAGTGTGCTACTGACTCTCAGTTCAAACCATCTTTCATATCATACCCTAAAAGCACTGTTTCCCATCTGCCTCACTGCCTACAGGAGATCAGCTTCTGAATTGAAATTCAGTTGGCTGAAACTAAATCTGAACAAGACAGAAATGAGGTTAGAAGGAAAAGGGTAACATTTTGAAGATCTAGCTAAAGCCATGACAACATCCTCAAATGAGGGGTCTGGTTTCTGACTGTCAAGAGACTTCACAGCCTCAGGGTTAGCTGACATCCTCCCAGCTATGAAATCTGTCAGAAATAAATTCTCCCATCCACAATGAGCCAGCAGGCTGTTCCTATGAACATCCTCTTGGATGCTGACTTGGCAATAGCATTGCACATATTCACGGCTTCCAGGCTCCACAGTTATAGTATTTTGCACTGGCCGTGCCAAAAATAGCCTTCAATGGGAAGCTGATCAAAACTCATCACTCTGCTTGCTAAGCAAAATAAGTCAATTTTGGTACATCATCCCAGCGCTGTCAACACTACACTGGCTCTTGAGTGAATGCTAAATCATAATTCTTGTTCTAATCCTAATCTTCAAAGACCTAGATTAGGTTACTTCAGGGATAATCGTCTCCCACTGTGTGAAAGACCCACACCTCAGGGGTGGTAAAGCTATCAGCTAGGCAGGCAATTATGCTGACAGAAGGAGCTTTGGAACACACTTCCACACAAGTATGGAAAAAAAACATAAAGCTTATCCATCTTCAAGGCAAACTACAAAATTCATTCCTTCAGAATAAAATTAAATATTGTGAGCAGACATCACCACCCCTGCCACCACCCCCTATATAAACCCAGTTCCAGGAAAGACTGGAGTGTAGCTACAAGTGTATAACATTAAAATTAATTTATTTTAGCATCTTATTGTAAAATATTATGAAGTAATTAGCTTTAGGTGAATCTGACCAGCACTTTATATGGAATTCAAGTTCAGTACCTTAATGATCTGATACCTTGCTGGAAAACATGGTATAAACAGATTAAATGATCTATGTAAAGATTTTCATCTCAGTGCGAAAAGCACTGTGTCCCCCTGCACTTGTTTTAATGATTCAGCTTCTCAAACAGCATGTTTTGCATTTCTTGAAGTAAACAATCACTTAAATAAACCTTGATTTGTTTTTCCCAAAGGTATGTTACATTTCATCCCACAGACACTCAATAAAAGAACATAGCTGTATTTTCTGGACTCAATTCAATAAATAAACCTAAATCAGTTTGTTTTCTTTGCTTTTCATGTTCACTTAACAGGCTAGCAAATTAGTGAACCCACTTGGACATCATATGGCACTTTCAGGCATACAACTACAGATGTAGGCAGGGCAAGCATCTGTATTACAATAATTGGCATTGAACTGGTACATCCATACAGTCATGCTAAGACTGCATGCTTAGCATTATTTTTCTCTTTTAGTGACAACCTCTGTTCGTGAAGCAAACCTTTACATTTTAAGCCAGAGAAGTAGTGAGAACACAGTCAGCAAATTGTGTGGTGCAGACCAATATGTCAGCTGGAAAACAAGTTTGAAAATAGAGAGATCTTCAGTTGGTGCAAATTGGCATACTTAAAGTAATTACCTCAGCTGTAACTGTCAAGCAAATATGACTGCTTTAAGCTTTAACAGAAAGGAAATAATTTGGGGCAAAGAGAAACATACATGAGCCTGAGTCTGGCTGCCCTTTACCTACTAAACCCTCTCTTTCTGCCTGAAGTTCAATTTGCCATCTAGCCTGTTGACTTCTCATAGACTTACAGTTGCATTCAAAGTTTTGAAAGGTTTCATATGAACAAGACTAAAAGAATAAAGAAAAAATTAACCGGTTTTTCACAGTCTTCGTAAAATCCTCTGTGCTGTGGGCATCATATGCATCAACAACTGTGTGAATTCCAGAAGTGTGAGAGATAAGATTGCTTTCTTACACAAGTAAAAATATTAAGTCCTTGTCAAGATTAAGATTTTTAAAGTGCATGAGAAAACTAAGGATGAAGGAAAAGAAAGCATTATGCTTTGTTTTTTGAGGGATGTTAGTGACTATTAACAAAAAAATCCCCTAGAGGATATTGCAGACTAATAAATGAGGACTGAATTTCAAATTAATAGCAGTTCCAGTTACTACAGAAAATAATTCGCAGATTCTAAAGAGGCACTTTTCTCTATTCTTTCTGTGGCTCTTATGAACCTTTTTTTTTTCACCCATCACCAGGCTGCTTTCATTTTAAAGTGCAAGAATGTGATACTCTGTGAACACTATACATTTTTTACATTAAAGACACAGATAAAAATTTTCCCATAGAATATCAAAGAATTTTAGGAAGCAGTATTGTTGTCATTGTCCACAGAGACTGCCAATCACCCTGGCATGAAATTACAGTTAATGATGTATCACTGGGTTACATAAAGAATATCAAACATATGGACCATTGCTGCAGCCAAAAGATACGAGCAGCTTGCTGGAAGTATCACATAATATGCTATATTTTTCAAACTGTCTTTACTAGTCAGGAAAAATATTAAATTGCAAACACAATTTTTTGCTTTAGGGAACTCAATCCTGAACTGTAAAGCAGTTGTGAATGTGCCTGGGTTTAGAGATGAAGATGAGTAATATTTTTCATCAGTCTTTCTATCTGTCCATCTATGAACGCATTTCTTAGATAGCTATGTTTTCCCAATAGGATATTTCAGACTAGTATCATTATTAAGACATGAGTGTTCATCCACACAAGACAAGCTTACAAGCATAGAGACTGAGTTTTAATCATTGTTAATGGAAGAAATGATCTAGTTGGTAGAAAAACTGATATTAGAAGCAGCATTTTAAAAATACGCGTTTTCTCTAAAGAAAGTAAGCAGCATCTTATTGATATGCATGTTAAACTAATTTCATTTTACACTATGAAAGGACATGGAAAAATTCAATTTAACCTTTTCTATTGCAAAGTCATCCCACAATATGTGCATGTGTGCTTTATAGTCTATAAATAACTGATTTTCAAGTGGAATGTTCCCTTTCCAGATAATTAAAACAAATAAGAGTCACAGAGTAACCTGCTTTGTAAGCAGCAGTTGGAATAATATTTGCAATGACACTACTACTAATAAAACCACAGCCTATTTGCGTCAGATCACCAAGAGACTAAAGCATGTCTTTACAAAGGATGATGTACCTCAAAGGAGATCACCTGCATCAGCTTCTGGCTCAAATCGCATGGCACAGTGTATAAGAAGAAGGAAACCATGCCTTGGCTTTTCCAGCCCCTGAGTCAGATGGCAAAGCGGCAAATTTGTAATTTTGTTGATAAATTACTTGAGGTAAGAAGGGATCATGAGTCTCCATTCTTTTTCTAATCAATCATACAGGCAAGGTAGACAGCAACATACTATCTGTGTTAATCATGGGTACACAGTTTAAAGAAAATCTGAAATAATGAATTTAATGGTAGACCAGATATAATTATCAACAGAAAATAAGTCTGAAGCACAACTATAATTTTCCAGATCAACTGTGGCAAGTCCCCAGTCTTAAAATCCAGTATCACCAGTTCTGTCAGTCCCAATGAAGCTTCTTTGAGAGACAAGAGAGAAAATGAATTGTAAAGGTGTTAATTTTCTCTCTAACTTGATTGAACAGTTTCTCCTGTCAAAGAGATTTATGTTATGAAGGCACACTTCATTTCATTCACAATCTACTCATTGTAGTTGACTTATGTCCAAATTCAAATGGAAGTTTAGTGAACCTAGATAAGTTTAATAACAGTCTATGCCAATTGGTAATTTTAAGTGTTTTCAACATGACAGCATTACCCCAATGTTCCTACACACTCTTAGCTCTACAGCAATTTATAGATACATCATGTGACTCTATTTAAGTAAAAGCTAATCTCCTCATCTCACTTTTAAGTCAGAGGTTAGAAAGAGGAAGCTTCAGAAGATGATTCACATTTTGCTGCTCAGGATGGTGTGAACTGTTCCCTGTATATACCTTTCTCTCCGTTCTCTGCAGAACAAGATTTCAGACATCTAAAATTAGATACAATGAACCTTCACTTGTGCACCACTGCAGAGCTGAGTAGACTTGAATCTAAGCTCAGTATAATCACTTTCTCATTGACTTTGCTACAGCTATATAGCAAAATAGGTTCAGGTGCACAGGTGAAGTACCACAGGTAGATGCCTTGCACATATCCTGTGTAAAGGTGCTGTATCAAAGCAAGCAACAAATAGATAATAGGAAGACAAAGCATGAAAGCAAGAAAACAAGCAGGCAAGGAAGTGTGATAGCAAACAAATCAAACATTTCCTCAGGCTAAAAAAATACCTTCTTTTTTTCAGTCACAGAAGCCTTCTTTGTTTGAGGTGTTATTTATCAGTCCCATTTCTCCTAAAATTACAAGATTTCTTCCTGTTCTACATCCAGTGCAATCAAGTCATCTTTTATAGAAAGCAAGTATTAACCGGTTTCTTCTCCTCACTCTAGCAATAAAGAAGACCTTCAATACTGACAGATTTGTCTGAGGACAACAGAAGGAATAAACTATCCTAGAGGCAGGAACAATAGGCACCTTCCAACTCTACAATGGTTTGAAAGATATTTCTATCAGCAGGGAGATTTTCAGCATAAATTAAGAATATTATTGCAAACTTAGAAAAAAGATATCTCTTCTCAGCTGTGTCCTCTGTATTGTGTTTTCTTTAAAAATACCATTACTTTTGTTTCCACAAAGCCTGTAGAAAACAATCTTGTTATAGCTCAACAATAATATGAGATTTTCAATAATCTAGAAAGAAGGCTCTCTATTTGCAACCGTGCCTCTAGATTATCAACTGTCAGAGATCTGTAGGCAAGGTTGAGCTCATAGGAATGTTTGCATGCAAAATAAATTGCAAGATGCTTTTGTAATGTTAAGTAGTATATGCATCTGCACTAGCCTGTTGTTTGGTAATAGGGAAAGAAATGTCTCCATTAACTCAGGTTGCACTGTGTACTCATATTAGCATCCTGTCTGTGGGATCACAGTAAACAAGTCAGGTTAAGTTTTGCTTTTAGTAGGGAGGGTCAGGATGCATGTGTTTGTAAGAGAGGCAAGGAGAGCAATGCCTATAAAGGGCAAGGTCCCTTGGAATGTGTAGTCCTTTATCACGCAAAAGTCCCATTTAATTTAGCAGGACTTAAGCCCATGCTTCAGTTATTTTGGCCAAAGGATCTGGACAAACTTATGAAAATTTGCATATCACCATCAATTCCACAAATCTAATCCTCTTCTCTGTATTTATTATTGCACTCTCTGGCATTTTTTCTAATTTAGTCCCTGACCCAAAGACATGTATTTTAATACTATTTGCTTATAAAACATCATGGTGTTTTCAATGAAAATTCAATATTAACTGAAGATCAAAGGACATAGCAACTAAATAAAGGACTACATAGTAGCTAACTTGCAGGGCTACCAATGAAAACCTCTTATGTTAAAAGAATAAGAAAATGGCACTTTCTGAAGTCTATGAAGTGTGATACTTTGTGCATGCTTATGTTCTTCCTTACAGTGAACTTTGCAGCCAGCCTTGTAACTCTTTCTTATCTGTTTAAGGAATCATCAAAAGATCCATCAGTGTCAACTCAAAAATGTTAATGACAAGGATAACAGAAAACTTCTCATTCTGAATAAATCAAAAAGCAATCTCTTCATATAGAAATTTTCTATATAGAAATTTTCTATATTCACATTTAATAGTAAGCATAAAGAGGCTCAGCTCAATATTAAAACTTGGTCAGATTTTAGAAAAAAAGAATGACGTGTGCATACTTTTTAAATACATAGCTTGTACCTAGTACCCTTATCTATGGGAGACAGTCTTTTTACCTAACCAGAAAATTGTTAATTAAATTCCAGGTTAGGCATCTAAGAGGAGTATGCACTTCCAAGAGAAATTTGTCTCACTTAACTTAGGCACTTAACTTGAATGTGTGATCACTCTTTCCACTGTCTACAAGGCAGATCTAGGGTGGCTGGTTGAACCCTGACAGCTAATTTTTTAAACGCCCAAGTTGGGAGAGATTAATTTCACCGACTGTGGATAGATAAAGGACTACATATAGCACTTCTGACAATGTAAAGAATAAGGCAAAATAGATCAGGAAAGAAGAAGAGAAAATCTTATGCTATTTATTTAGGCTACATTCCATATCAGTAATAGTATTCCATAGAATAATGATATTCTGAAGTATAGCAGATAGTGGATTCCATACAATTTAGTTGCAAAAGATCTTCATAACCACTCATTTGAAAATGCCACTCATATTCTCCTTATTTTTAAAAGGATTCAAAGATCCCCACTACATTATATGTAGATAATGCTCAGCATCAGAGAGTAAATTATACCAAACGTAAAAAAAGTTAGATTAATCAAAGCGTGTACCCATATAAAATTTCAGCTGAAGCTACTGGAGGTCTGTGTGGGTTAAAAGCACTGCATACACTTCACATCCTTGAAACAAAATTTTAGTAGACTCCCTTTAATAATACCCTTAATACCCACATTTACGTTGTGGACAGTGTGATCATTAGACAGAGTTCCAATGTTGTCTGTTTCTTTTACAGTTATTAAAATGACAAAATGTTTTATTAAAATGGTATTTGCACTCTGGGAGCCAAGTCGTAAAACCAACTAGAGACAAATAGAGCTCTAAGACTTTTTATCCAAATATCTTTTGTCTGCTGACTATAGCAAAACCAACATTCATTTTCATTTAAACCCTCAAGGGATAAATAAAATAAAAAATATAATTCCATATATTTTACTCAGATCTGCAGACGATATAATATACTTTCTTTTACCGCATACAGAGTGTTGCAAAATCTTTACAAATTGTACATGAAGAGGAAAACCTACCTGACATAGTAAAACTGATAAGCCTCAAACACCACATTTGTGTGTTGAAAGATTTTGTAATAATCCTTTACTTTCTATTTATAAAATATTTTAAATACAAAGGTAATGGGGTTGGGTTTTGGGTTTGGTTTTTTTTTGTTTTGTTTTGTTTCGTTTTGTTTTTTCTCTCTAGGATTATAGAGAAAGTTCTTGCAAGTTTTTTAGTCACTGAATTAAAGAAGTACACGAGTTAGGAAATTTGTTTTTATGAGACATAAAAACATGAAATAACCATGTCTTGAGTAAACAAAAGAATATGGTTCCTTTTCCACCTTTATCCATGCTTTGTACTCTAAAGGGTCTGCAGATAATAAGTCTCCATGTATTTCTCTCCAGTTAAGATTAATTTCAAGTTGATATAAGAAGTCTTTAAACTACTCCTACCAGTTCAATGCCAGTGCCAGCAAGAGATGGCCAGAGGCTGGAGAGGGAATGCGGGTCATTAGAAGAGCAAAGGAATTCCAGCCACTCCAGCCTGTAAACCAGCTTCATTGGGACCCAACTTAAATGCCTCTATGCAAACTCAGGCAGCATGGAGAATAAACAAGAGGAGTTAGAGATGTGTGCATGCTTGCAGGGCTATGATCTTTTTGGCATCACAAGATATGACAAGATGACTCCTGAGACTTGAATGTTGAATGGAAGAATATAGATTCTTTAGAAAGGATAGGCAGGGGGGAGGAGGGGTTGTAACTCCTCTGTCTTGGTTTCAGCTGAGATAGTGTTAATTTTTTTCTCAGTAGCTGGTACAGTGCTGTGTTTTGGCTTAAGTCTGAGAATAATGTTGATAACAACCATTTTAGCTGTTGATAAGTAGTGCTTATCCTAAGTCAAGGACTTTTCATTTTCCCATCCTCTGTCAGTAAGGAGTGACACAAAAAGCAGGGAGGAAGCAAAGACAGGACACCTGATCTGACCTAGCCAGAGGGGTATTCCATACCACAGCACGTCGTGCCCAGTATATAAATTGTGGGGGAGTTGGCTGGAAGCCCTTCCTCACTGCTTGGGGATGGATTGGGCATCAGTCAGCAGGTGGTGAGCAATTTCATTGTGCATCACTTTTTTTTTCTTGGTTTTATTCCTCTCTCTTTCCTCTTTTTTCACTACTATTATTATACATTACTTCCTTTAAATTATTAAACTGTTTTTATCTCAACCAATGAGGTTTTTCTTTTTCTTTTTTCAATTGTCTGACTCATTCCACTGGGACAATAGGGTGGGGTGGGGTGGGGTGGTGAGTGAGTGGCTGAATGGTTCTTAGTTAATGGCTGGGGTTAAACCAGTACACTGTCTATGTCAATTGTTATTTGTTCTTCCAGGGAAAGGTAGACTACAGATGGTAGCAAACAGGAAGAATTAATTAAACATTGTACTTTATATTTCTCACTTCCTTACGTGATTCCAGATTTATTTTTTTTTTTTTACACCATAATAAGACAAGTATAAAAAGTTTTATTTCTCTTTTTTGGTAGTATGACAGGCACTTCTGCATAACGTATGTGAGCTTTGTCAAGCGATCACTTTTGGTCAAGTAGTTCAGACCAGCTACCTGTGTATCCTGACCCTAAATTCAAAGCCTGAAGCAAACTATGTTCTCTCCCACAAATAATGTTCCTTATCAAGAAAACCTGGCTCCAGATTAAGGCCCAGGAACAAATCAACACACATGTGATATGGATGTGATTTAGCCCTGGAGCTAAACAGAGAGTGAAGCAGTCCTCAACATAAAAAGGACATGGAATTGTTGGAACAAGTCCAGAGGAGGTCCATGAGGATGATCATGGGACTAGAGCACCTCCAATATGAAGATAGGATGAGAAAGTTGGGGCTGTTAAGCCTGGAGAAGAGAAGGCTGCGTGGAGACCTCATAGCAGCTTTCAAGTATCTGAAGGGGGCCTATAGGGATGATGATGAGGGACTCTTCATTAGCAACTGTAGTGATAGGACAAGGGGTAATGGGTTCAAACTAAAACAGGGGAAGTTTAGATTGGATATGAGGAAGAAATTCTTTACTGTGAGGGCAGTGAGGTACTGGAATGGGTTGCCCAGGGAAGCTGTGAATGCTCGATCCCTGGTGGTGTTTAAGGCTGGGTTGGACAGAGCCTTGGGTGATATGGTTTAGTGGGAGGTGTCCCTGCCCATAGCAGGGGTGTTGGAACTGGATGATCTTAAGGTCCTTTCCAACCCTAACTATTTTATGATTCTATATTCACATTGAGCTTACCGACTTCTCTCCTTATTTTGCACCTTTGTAAATGCCCAGTGGACATCGTCATGCAAATCTCTGAATAGATACAGTGAAACATTACGTCTTGCTTTTGTTAATGCATCTCTTGCAGTATGCCAGGTTCTGCTTGCTGTTGCTGGAGCTTTATTGTAAAGAGTAAAAGCGATAAATGTCAATATGATGGATCAAGAAATTATAAGCTAACCTGGGAAAATTAAAATATACTGCAGCTAAGAGGGAGCAAATATCTCTGAAAAGAATGAGAGGTTGAGACACAACAGAATGCTGAAACAGTTACACACTATGCAGCAGATTTTATTACAGACCTAAGGGTGTAGTGCATTTAAGGGTTAATAATTTCCACTGAAAGAAAACTTAGGTACAGAGAGGACAGTAAGACTTTGTACGTAAGTCCCAAGGCACAAGAATATAAATATAGAAGGAGAGGATACAATCGCTGTCAGCACAGTGATGGTGAACATATAAGATGAAGAAAGAACATTATTTGATGCAGGAACTTATTCTATTAATTTGAAAGTATACACATTTGAATGTTTCTTTTCCTAAAAACAAGAATGTCTGTTTCTCTTCTATAGTTGTTCTTGTTGAAATATTAAACACATCATTAAAGTTACTTTGTTTACATTGCCAAATCAAAGGTGGTTTTTGCTGAACCAGTAAAGTGATATTGATATTTTTACATAAAAAAGTTATTTTAAAAGATACAAAAATGTTATATAAAACCTCAAATAAAAGTTTTGATTTATATTTGGCATTCCTTAAACTCCTATTTAATATTTCCTTTTTTAAATTTAGGTCAACTTTCAGATAAACTGTGTGTTTTTTTGAAAACAAACAAACAAAAAACCCTCCTTGTAAAAGTTCCTAAGGAACAATGTAAAGACAACATATACTTTGGATGACTGGAAAAGTATTTGACTGAAGGGCAAGAATTAGTTCTTGCCTCACTGTCAGTGCTCTTTGGAGGGGTTAACAGTGAAGCTGATGAGGGATATTTTGTTTAAATAGTGTACTTGGATTTCAAGAAAACATTAGCAAAAGTCTTTCAAATGCTGTTAAATAAGCCAAGCAACTGTGGGAAGAAAGCATAGGTCTTTAAAGATGTAAATAATTGATTAAAAGATAGTAAAAGAGAACACTGTGTCCTTGTTGCTAAAGTAGGACCCACTGGATACCTAGAGATACCTATGCAACAATCCTTGGGCTATTCAGCCTGGAAAAGAGGGTGAAGAGTAAGGTGATAACATTTCCTAATGATGCAAAATTTTTCATAATATAAAGATGGTGCATGAATTCTCTGAAGAAATGGCAAAGAACCCTTTGAAAGTGAGTGACTGGCAAAAAAAATGGCCGATGAAATTAAGTAGATTTGAAACATAGGTAAATGCAATGTGACACACTATGACTTCACACATACAATATTGGGATCTGAGCTGTCACCACCACTCCTCAGGGGCCTAAGGATCAGCCTTGTAAACAATTTTGTTAAATACCATCATCCATGACCTTAGTACAAAACTAGGAGAATGTGAATGTGGACATTACACGAAAGACCAGTGATCTAGAGTGTAACAGCAATATGATGTAGGAAGAGTTGATGACCTTGAGGACTAAGGTAATTCAATTAGAACTTTATTACTGAAAGCACAAATCTGTCATGAACTGGTTCTCAAAAGTGGAAAAAATGAACAGGGATAAATCTAGCTTCGAAAATTCAATACATAACCATCAAGAGATTAAATACTGGGGTACCATTTTAAGCAAACTAGTGGGGACAATAGAAGTCCAACCCCAGTTTTGCTGTGGAGCTTCATCATCTGGTAAACATGATCTATTCCAATCCATGATATCCATGTGAATTAACTACCCAAAGGAACTTGGGTAAGATTAATTTCCAGAGTCATTCTTCAGTTGTCTTGTAAGAGTGCAAACTAAAATCCAGCATGACAAAAGACAAGAAGTTTTCCCAAGAATCTGAGGATGTAAGGGAGATATAAAGCACAGATATGATCCAGGTATATAATGCCCAAGCCAGTAATTCTGATGTCTTGCAAAACCTCACAGAAAGAGGGGCATAACTTAGGCAGAGTGTGCATAACTGTGCAAAGCAGTATACCAACCCCTGTGGTCCCATTAAAGGGAAGGTTGAAGATATTTACATTCCCCACAGCAGCAGTACTTCCCAGTTGCTCTGTACTAATTCTGGTGGGGATGGGAGCAGAGGGACGACAGGTCCCCTCTGCCTATGCTTCAGTGTAACATAATTTATGGTCAGTGGCATCCCATAAATTATGTTGTCATATGAGATTACGGCCATGCTCTAGTCTAGTTTGACTGTTTTCAGAGTTTCTTAGCCCTGGAATACCACTTAACTGATGGAGCTACATGGCTTCTGCAGAACTCCTGCTTTCTGTCTGGCCAGCTCAGTGTTCAGCAAGTGAGCTCAGTGTTCAGCAAGTGAGCTCATGTCTAGCCATGCTCATCTGTGTACAGAGGTACACTACCTTTAATTCTGGTTTCCTGTGTGCCAAGTAAAGGGCAGTGCCTCCAGCTTACATTGGGAGAACTGAGGCTGTAAGAGACAAAAATGGTCACATGACGCTTAGGGCCGAAATAAAATTTTAAATTGGTTTCTAAAGTCTCGTGGTGCTTTGCTGACCTCCCAGTCACGTCTTAGTCCCTCTCAGGAAGAGATGTCTCCTCTACTTTTCTAAACCCAGAGAACTTTTCCATTTTTCTGTGGAAGTACATTTTCTGTACTGCAATGCTTCTGTGGTGCCAATTACAGCCACCAAGAAGTGTTTCTTCAGAGTAACAAGAGAGCTTTGGAAGGGAAACATTCTGAACAAGCAGCTAAGATGAGACATTATAATCTGGTATCAGCTTTCTATCTGTCAGTTGCAATCTTAAAGGAGAAAGAAAGATTGAAGAAGAGGGAATCAGGGAACTGCTTTTTAGGGAAATCAAGTTACTATCCTGATGCCATTGCAAAGTGTAACTTCAAAGGTTACACATCGAAAGGTTGTACAAAAATGTTCTTCACATTTCCTTTCATTTTAAAATGATCCTGAGAAAGATAAATGGTTGGCATGATCATCTCTTGGCAGAACTCATGCAATATGTATTTCATAAAGTAAACATCTTTTTTAACAAACAGTAAGAAAATGCGAAGTAGCTAAACGGTGCTTGCGCTTCTGTGTAGCCACACTCAAAGTTCCCATATCTTATGTTCATGATACTTAAAACCATGAATAGCCTGACATTTTCACTTTACTTGCACAAAACACCATTGTGATTTATGCATTAGAAAAGTGCAAACTTAACCCAAATGATTTATGCAATGTATGGCCAAACTGAGGGGTAGGAGGGAGGAAGAGGAAAGAAGGAAAACCACAGATACTTGTGCTTTTGCAAATAAAAAAGCCTACAGAATTTCATAAGAAAGAATTTCAGATCTAGAGTATACTGACAGCTCAAAAAAAAAAAAAAAAAGATAAAAAATTAAAGCTTTAGTAGCTTAAAGGCACTTCCCAGAAACTAAAAAAATCTATCAAGTACTTTCCTTAAAGTTTCTAAATATCCAAAGTGGCTCCTCAAGTTTCATATTCCACAGCTGATTATTCACGTATCACATAAAAAACTACTCCAACAACCATATAAAATTTTTCACCTATTTGGTTGCAGTTCACTAGATGCTCCATGTACCTGTGCCATGAGTCCATGAATTCACCATCAGAGCATGATCCAGGACCCATTTAGGTCAATAGAGGGCTCTCACTTACCTGAATGGGCTTTTGGATCAAGAGAACTGGAGCGTGATAGTGAGAATCATAATCATACAGTTTACTTTTAACATTTTTTTCTTGCATTGTTTATTTCAAACAATGTTTCAAAAGTGCTTATCATATTTTTGAACTCTCAAACAAGAACATGTTTTAATGTTCAAAAATTTAGTTAAATTTATCTTAACTGGATCTAACGACAAAATGAGCTAATTATTTTGTCATTATTCCATGAAAAGAGACAGATAAAAGTACTAGTTTGTAGTCTTTAATTTTTCCCCAAAGATTTTTCTCTTGAAATGTGAAATAAACAGTTTTGATGCCAAAATTTCTGCTTTCTTTTTTTTTTTTTTTTTTCCAAATGCAGAGCATTGAGAAGTTGGCCGGAGATCTCACAGAAAGAAAATAGGAAAGTCTTCTGCTTTTCAGACCGGTTGTTACCCCAAGCAGTTCCAGCTTCTGCAGAAAGGCAGTTTGACAGTTCTGTGCAACTCCTGGGGACAGACTTCTTCTCCACTGGCATACTTCCAGACCTTCTGCGGCTGTAAAATTGCATGCTGATGGATCCCTTATGGTATAGAAAAGCTAATGTTGTCTTTCACAGACTGCAGAAGGAACTAAGAGGGGAAGGAGCATGGCTGACCTGGACAGCTAAAAGAAGAATCCCCTAAAAAAAAAAAAAAAATGTGTGGAAGATTGAAAAGGCAGACAGCAGAAGAGAGATGAATGAGGAGCAAGAAGAGGAATTTTCATGTTCTGGTACAGTTGGTGAGTTCTCAGTCAGTGTGGGAACCGTCCCCATGGATGCACCTGGCTGAGATCTACAGCCTTTGAGAAAATATAGAAGACAACTTCTGCTCAGACCATAAGCAGGGAGCAAGTGAATATTTCCCAAAGGCCAGAACTGAAAAACAGCTTTTGTATCAGAAAACCAGTGAGTCATTTCTGAAGAATTCAAAATCACTCCCTTTGCTTGCACACTAAATATCCATTTTTCTCATGCATGTGATTTTTCCCTTCTATTTTGGGAACACTTATGCTTGCACCAGGTGCTTCGAGTGTCCTTCAAGCCACCTCCCCTGTAAGGGAAACATCCACTGCCTATTTCAAGCCAAGGACTTTCTGTCTTCCTATTTCTTCCTCTGTAATACACTCAGTATACTTCTCCTTTTCTTCTACCTTCTCCCCATTGCCCTAATTTTATAGGCTATGTGCCTTTTACTTCTCTCCCATTCCCACTTCTTCCTCTCACCTGCCCCTGGCTCTCTCATTCTCTGGTTCCTCAAGGTTTTATATAGCTTTCTTTCTGCTAGTTCTGCTGTTCCACCCATCTCATCCTTACTGTTATCTTTTACTTTTCTCTGGGGCATGCATCTTTCATGGTGCCAAGTTTATTTAGGATAATGACAGAGATGTGAATGGAGGCTGTGTCATGCTAGAGGCTGTTTATGGATGCCTACAACTCATTCTATTTGTAGGCAACAACAGACAAGCAAGAGAAATGCCATCACATATTAAGTCTCAAAAAAGAAAACAGAAGGTATTGTAAGGAAAGAATGAGGCTGTTGGCAGAGTAGGTGTCTTTAACTGTGCTTACTCAGAGGAGTCTCAGCTCCTTCATCCTCTGAGCTCCACTGGCAGGAGCCCTCCCATAGCTCTTAAATCTGTGATACATAGGTTGCCACACCCTAAATGACTCGTTTTATGTTCTCTATTTCGCAGGCTATTTTCAATGTTTTGTTCTTGTCATGTATTTTGTATATGGTATTAGTCACTATAGCAACCTTAACTGCAATTTGACCAAGAATATAAATGAGAAAGGAGACATGTGTACATTACATTACACTGTAATAGTTCTGTACTCATCACTTCCCAGATATTTCACAGGCAGAATTGCCAAAGACTTCTTAAGTGATCAAACAAAAGCTGCCTTTGTTTTTTTTTGTTTTTTTTTTTGGTTTTTTTTTTTTAGGAAAACAAACTAATTGCAATGCAAATTATTTGAACATTATACTTGTATGGAAAGAATTAGACACAATTTGCAAAGGTTGCTTATTGCAAATTATTAGAATGGTATGTCTGTTAGTGACTCCTCCATAATAGTGACTCAGAGCAATGCATGTTTTATATCAAACAAGGCAAAATAACACGTTTCAGATTCATATTGCAACTAATAGAAAGAATGTATTAAAATTCTGGAAAAGGGATAGAAGACGTTTTGCACTGTTCAGAGAAGCCACAAAATATTAACTTGGGGAAAAAGATCTGCAAGAGTTAAAATAAAATACAAAATACAAGATATTAGTAGGCAGTATATTGCAAACTCTGGGTTCTTACTGAAGTCCTATTTATACCATTGTACATCAGAATGGATCCATGGAGGTCAAAGCTAGCAAGTTACAGCGAAACTCCTGCTGTAAGTAACACAGCATCTCAGCCTATGCATGCTGTAGAAGTGTATCATAAGCGGGTGTTGTCTGGGGTGACAGTCTCTTTGATAAAATCATGTCCTGGCCCCACCAGTGACAGTTTTCAAGTGGTATATCTTCAGCTGTACATACAGCCATGTGTGTGTCCACCTACCAAGGTGAGAGACGTGCTCAGAGATTCTAAGCCTGTCTGCATGGTTCAGCTACTGAAAGAGACATCAAGAGTTAATTGTACTAACATGGAAATTTAAGAACTGACTTGGACTACACTTTAATAACAATTTTTTAATCAATTTTGAAAGTTTGGTTTGTTTTGTTTGTGGGGCTTTTTTAGGAAATTTAAGCAAGACTGGTTAAGGGTACTAGTCACATTTAGTCATTAGGGAAGTTAAACAAGAATTAATTCAGTTGTTAAATGGCTGATCCAAAAATAATGAGAATAGCTTTTGGAGGCCTTTTTGTACATGAACTGACAGTGTGCCTCCAGAGCAATGGAGTTCTGATCTTGATCACTCTGTACTGAGCAGAGTTACACCTAGTGGAATATTTTAACATGCTTACATATACAGGTAAGTTTTCTGAGGCCTTACTCTCATTGTTCATGAGAAAAGCCTCACTTTCATTGTTATTCCAGCATAATTCTGTTATATTAAATAGTTCCTTCAAAGGGGACACTACTCCAGAAGGAAAGTTAATTTATACTGAAGTATTTTCTGTATTTTCATGCTTTTGGAGTAAGTCTAGAAAATTATTATTATGGAATATCAGTCTTTTTGAGCTGCATGTATTCTCCCAATCCAATTTCCATCTTTTACACTGTATCTCACATCCATCCTTGCAAACACTTCAGTGCTATTACACAAACTTCAACAACACTACAGTAAAAATAAGCAAGTGCTTAAGTACTTTCAAGAATGGAGACCTGGTGAGCATCAAGACCAGTCAGACCTACTCATAAAGGAGCTTATTCCTTTTGAGTATAAGAAAGAAATGGTTTGTGTCAGGCTATATTTTAGGTGAATAGGAACTGAATGACAGCAATACAGTGAGGCATGCAGTTATAAAGCTACTGTCAAGGGACAGGAAAAATTGTTACAGTCTATGCGGTTTAGGACAGGAATACACAAGTCATGGGAACCAGAATTCAAATTAAACCAAAGGATTTGAATTTTCAGTTTCTGTCACCTAAAAATTCTGGTCCTCACATTGATCACAGGGGCAAATCAAGTCACAAAAATATCAAAATAGTTGTTGATAATTCTTGGAGTTAGAGCATAAGGGTAATATATTCAAAACCAGAGATGTTTTCATGCTGTATCCCAGCTGAGAAGGCTAAGAAATAAACTCTCTAAAGAGTAAATGGTCACAGCTCCGTTGATCTGAACTGCCTTGCTTTTCATTTTGACAAAAAGAAGCAATATTGCAATTTCTTGAAGGTGTTTGCTGTTTCTTATCTGCTCACAGAACTCATGGGAATAGTAATAAAGCCCACAAATCTTCAGGTACCTAATACTAAGAATAATTTATGCACACAACACTAACATTTTCAAACACAGATCTCTGCTACAGAAGAATGCTCAAGCACAACTCCGCTCACAATTTTTATTAATTATGATTATGGATGTGTAAAACCAAACTGATCCTCAGGGTGAGTAGAACTTTGTCCTTGACTGAACGTAATTTCACAGACATTTAAAGCAAATTTTTCTTTTATAGTATACAACCCATCTCCTGCTCTCCAGATGAGACCTCTGCATTTTTCTTTCCTTGCCAGAAAAAGTGTAGATCTCCACATTCATATTTCTTAGTACTGGATTTGAAAGAATAGCTCAGTTTATTCTACACTTTGAAGTCATTATGCCATCCTAAACAGAAGAACTGCAAACTGATGTACTGGGTATAACTGCAATTTTAGAAGGATTAATCTACCTGCATGAAGCTGTCTCAGTGTGTAAGCAGATGAAAGCTGGTGGATGTTGTAAACACAATATTTGCATATCTTTACATATAAAGCAGACATCAAAATGGAACTTACACCTTGTAGTAACTTATCGAAATCACAAAAACACTATAAATAAACCTATTAATAAATTCAGGTACCCTCCAGTCCTACTCCCCATGACTCCAGACCTGCCTTGCAGGGTCAATGCCACTGAATAATGACAAATTCTCCCTAAAAATAAAAAAAAAAAAAAAATCCAAAAAGTTAGTCTTGCTTAGGATGAGAAAAATTGATAAAGAAGCAGATCTGTAAGTCACTTGTGACAGATAACAATATAAATCACCTTAATTTAATAATCAAAAAAATCACAACTGGATACAGAAAGTATTGCAGTAGCTCAGGAACAGTAAATATCTTTTCTTTGCATAAGAGGATTCATTGAAAACTTGTGGAAAAAAACCCAAACAAATGCATCTTGCATTTTCAGAAACAATGATTAAATGAAATTGGCAACATAATTATGGTGCTTATTTGTGGTTTGTTTTTTTTTTCTGGAGGTGTTGGGAATTTTTTTGCTGTTGGGGTTTTTTTGTTTAAACTGTTCGGGCACATAATTGTGGACATGGTGTTAGAGACATGGTTTGGTGGGGAAGTTGGCAGTGCCAGGTTTATGGCTGGACTGGATCTTAAGGATCTTTTCCAACCTAAAACAGTCTATGATTCTATGAAATATAAGAAAGAAGATTCTATCTCAATACTTTGGCTATCAAAATATTGCTTAACCCACTTCATGGTAGCAGAATACAAAGCAGTTTTGGCTAGAGAACTGAGCAGCATCAAATAATTACTGTTCCTCCCGTGGTTAACATGAATGCACTCAAGTTTGCACCTTTGCCACAGTGTTGGTGCTGTCCAGGAAATTTTATAGTCAGGAACATTGCTATGGGAAATCAGTGCATTTTCCAAGCATATGAAAAATTTTTGGTACAGATGTTTTAGAAAATGTTTCTTTGCAGATCAAAGAGTATCAAATGTAAGTAAGCAATTTTGATTACTACTATTAAGATTGCCATATCAGATAGATTTATGAGATGTTAATAGCAAAAGTGAGAAAGTTACTAAACAGTCACACCTATAGATTCTTTTACAATTATTAGGTATCTTAAATTTCTAAAAACTCTAAGAAGCTTAAGAATTTTTAAGTAAGAATAGAAACCTGTATTAACTTGTTAAGGCTCCCTTGAATCATACTTGGAAAGAAACATTACTCAGGTCCAGTGTCTTAGAATAATATTAGTCTGTGTGTGAAATAAAACATAACTGGTAGGATAATCCATGGAACTGGTGTGTTAACGCAATTAAAGAAAATATAAGTCATTTTTATTCAGTTAGTCTTGAACAGGGATCAAAATATTATTATAATATAAACACACAGATAACCATCAAAATTGACCATAATTCATGGCAGAGGTGGTGCAGCCGCTAAAATGGGCATATATCTGAAGGTGGCCTATAGTGATGCTGGGGAGAGACTCTTCATTAGGGACTCCAGTGATAGGACGAGGGGTGATAGGTTCAAACTTAAACAGAGGAAGTTTAGATTGGATATGAGGAAGAAATTCTTTACTGTAAGAGTGGTGAGGCACTGGAATGGGTTGCCCAGGGAAGTTGTGAATGCTCCATCGCTGACGGTGTTCAAGGCCAGGTTGGACAGAGCCTTGGGTGACATGGTGTAGTGGGAGGTACCCCTGGCCATGGCAGGGGGTTTGGAACTTGATGATCTTGGGGTCCTCTCCAGCCCTAACTATTCTATGATTCTATCATTCTATAAAAAGCTGTAGCAAAACCCACAGAGCAGTATGAGGGATCTTGTCAGAATCAGGTGTGCAGAACTGGTACTATGGTATCCTACATTGTGTAACTAATTGCGCAAGCATCACCTTATTTGTGTGAAAGAGAGCTGTACCATAGAATCTGGTCTAAGGTTTCACTAGTGGTGTTTGGACTCATTACATGCCCTTGAGGTTTCATCTGGCTGTAAAATCTGAACGCAAAATTTCACCTACTTTGTCTTTAATGACAATATATTCTGATGTAGTTACTGTTTGATAATAGTGATGGGGAAATGGAAGCTGACCTTTTAAAGAGAGGATAGGGGTCCTGTAGCTCTTTTTTAGTGAGGGTTAAGAGACGTCGGAGCATGTGAGCTATGTAGTGCTGCATCCAGCGTTATGCTGTTGTGCTTCTGGAAGAGGTTGGCCTGTGACGCAGAGCTAGGGAGGTTTCAGCTTAGTGGGCACCTACAAAAAAAGGATTACATTCTCATAATAGACAGAATTTTTCTTAAAAAGCTAAGTCTTGTGATTAAAGGTTTAATATGTGGAAACCTCAGCTACAGCCTGATTCTCATGGAGACTTATTCTAAGCAACAGCAATAATATATTATCAATTACATATCCCTTATATGCCTGAATAACTCTTAATATTAAGGCAGGCTCTGTGAGTGCTTCAAGGCACAAATAGAGCCCACAGTGAGCAGAGATACACTGATATTTCTTTTTCTGTTTTAAGAACTTTATTCTTCAAAGGAGCATCATTTTAATAGTCAGAAAAAGACCACTAATTTTTTGTTTGTTTACCCATTAAGTTCAACCACTTACAGCTGTGGGAGAATATTTCAAAAGCAGAAATAGGCAGGTAGATGCTCAGCACCCACCCCGTGACAAAGGGAGTTTGGTTCCTAAGCCCTTCATGCCTTTGAAAATGTCCAGCAGAAGCTTCGAGTATAACAGAACATCTTAGTGCTGACTTCATATTATGTATTCTCATTTTCACTTCAAACCTGTCGTGGTTTAAGCCATAAATCAGCCACGCAGTTTGTTCACTCACTTCCCCATTTTTCTTCCCTCTACTCCTGGAGGGATGGGAAGGAGAATCGAAAGAATGCAACTCCCACAGGTTGAGATAAGAACA
>JAOEHY010030405.1:0-41189 GCA_025447955.1 Psilopsiagon aurifrons | reverse complement strand
GGCCACAAGTCAAAAACACAGCACTGCACCAGCTACTAAGAAGGAGAAAAATGACTGCTACTGCTGAACCCATGACAAACCTTAAGCAGATCACCTATATCATAATATAACACAAGATTTTCTTGTTTTTCCATAGACTGCATTTTAAAACCATTGAAATAAAAGCCAATGACTGACAGACCCTTAGGTTAACATGCAAAATTAAAAAGATACTAAGAATTTCTCTTTCCCAGCAGTAAGGTTCATGCCATGCCCCTAACCCTCCCCAAGTAACCCTGCCTTTTTTCTAACGTGAAAAGCACAGCAGTCTAGCTGGGATAAAGAAGTACATGGTATCACTGTGGATGAATGACTGGGGAGAGTCACTCATCCACTTAACAAAAGGGCCAAGAACATCCACCTAGTGTTAGGCATATAATTTCTGTAAGCTACCTAGACAACAGATATAGAACATACTCTCAGATACAGAACGTAACATGATCAGATACTACCTGAGTTCCTGCTGTCTCTCAGCTAGGTGCCTAAAATTAGGTAATATGGGTCTTAATCTCTACATCTCTCTATTGACTAGACAAGCAGAACAGGCTCTGCTATAGGGACTTGGAAGCATGTGGATACTTCCTGCACATTTGGTGAACTAGGAGCACCATTATTATCCACTTCTGTATACTCTTCACAAAAAAACAACTAAGAGTAAATGACCGAGCACCAAGGTCCTGTGGAAAAAAATAGAAAAGATGACTCTGCCACATATGCTTCATGAAGGTCTTTCCAGATTGACAGAACCTATTTCTAATGAACTCTAAATTGGAAGTATTCATTACCTTTTAACGATCTTTATTATAACTGCATTTAACAAAGTGACCCAGTTCAATCTCATGGGCTCAAGAAGACTTATAATATGTCAGTTCCCTCCAAGGCACTTATGTATTCCACACTGACTCCAGCACATTACCATGAGAATATGGGGGGAGGGGGGGTGAGGATCAAATGAGTTTTGTTTTACTTCTCAAAATTGTCAAAGAACTCTCATGCTGGCTGAACTATGAAGACTCATGTTCCCACAGGGAAGCATGGACCACAGATAATAACACCCATAACTAACAATAATCATCACAAATAATCATAATATTATTCCAAATTTCTCAGTTGCTTAGTAATTTCCTTAAAAATTACTTAAAGACATGAAATTACTGCATGCTTAGAATAGATGTTAGTGAAATTCCTTGTTCTGCTTTTCATTCACTCCATTTTACTATCATATTATGGTGGGCTTAAAATACAGAGATTTAGGCAATGTCAGGTAAGCACAACCTGCATGTAATGCAAAGACGATAACTAATCAGAAATAGGTCCATATGAAAAATGACAATGATGCCATCTTTTCATCTGATTCTTTCAGATCTGCAGTCCAGTAGTTATGCTCCCTACAAAGACAGGAATGGAGATTTAACACGAAAAGTAAAGGTGAATGTGAGAAGCAGGTTATTTCTGTGGTAAGTTCTCTTATTGCTTAAGTCCTATAGGCAGACTGGGTTACCGATGTTCTCAATAAGAAAAGCCCCTCTTCACATCTTTTTGACAGAGGAACTCTAATTTAGAAGCTGGGAGAGGAAAGGCAATGGCAGCTTAGCAAGTAGATGAACTGTAAGGGACTAAGGAGGAAGGACAGATTATCACTTTGCCAGCAACATAGACAGTAGGCTTGAGAACACTCTCAGCAAGTTTACCAACAACACTAAGTTACGTGGTTTGGTTGATAAGCTGAAGGGAAGGGATGCCATCCAGAAGGACCTTGACATGCTTGAGAGGTGGGACCATGAAAGCCAATGTCCTCATGAAGATCAACCAATCCATGTGTAAGGTCTAGCACCTGATTTGGGACAATCCCAGGCACACCTACAGGTTGTGCAGAGAAGTGATTCAGAGCAGTCGTGATGAGAAGGACCTGGGATTTTGCTAGATGAGAAACTTCACATGAGCCAGAAGTGTGCACTCACAGCCCAGAAAGCCAACTATCCTGGGCTGGATCGAAAGAAGCATGACCAGGTCAAAGGAGGTGATCCTGCCCCTCTACTCCACTCTTGTGAGACCCCACTTGGAATACTGCGTCCTCAACATAAGAAGGGCATGGAGCTGTAGAAGCAAGTCCAGAGGAGAGCCACAAGGATGATAAGGGGGCTGGAGGAGCTCCTGTATGAAGACAGCCTGAGAAAGTTGGGGCTGTTCAGCCTGGAGAAGAGGCGCTGCATGGAGACCTCATAGCAGCATTCAAAGTATCTGAAGAGGGCCTAGTGAAAGGACAAGAGGCAAGGGGTTCAAATTTAATCAGGAGAAGTTCAGGTTAGATGTAAGGAAGAGGTTCTTTACTGTGAGGGTGGTGAAGCACTGGAACAGGTTGCCCAAAGAAGTGGCAAATGCTCCATCCTTGGCACTGTTCAAGGCCAGGTTGGACACAGCCTTGTGAGACATGGTCTAGGGTGAGGTGTTCCTGCCTATGGAAGGGAGGTTGGAACTAGATGATCTTAAAGTCCTTTTTGACCTTAATTATTTTATGATTCTGTGATCCTTGCTTGGAACTCACTGTTTTATAACAGCTGGCTTAAATGCTGTTCAAGAAGGGAATGAGATGGCAAAGAACAAAAAATTCATTCAGTGAAAAAGGCTAGACCTCCCTTAGTTTCATGCATGAAGGGTAGAACATGGTTCTGCCTTCTTTACATCTTTCCAAATGAAAAAATTAATGGCTGGTTAAAGCAAGCAGAGACACTTAAGCTCATTATTGATGAAGATCATTAATGGTTCTCTTCAGAAGGGCATTTTGCCAGCTTTTCTTAAGCAGCAGTTAGGTTCTTGCTCAAAATCCTACCTCTGGATGACATTAGCAAAGCCAATACTGTCCAATGTCAGGCCACCCAATATTTGGGAAGATAACTGATGTCATGCTGATGGATCAATTCTAGCAATGTTTGCATTTCAAAGACTTTGTTGGTCCCCATCTGGCTTGGTTAGTATGTGAGCAGAGAAATAAGGCTACATGTTTACTTCCTCATGACCTTATTTTGATGACGGGCCCCTTGGACTTTTCTCCTGTGAGGGGGATATTATTATCTTGACAATGGGTTACTGCAGGAAGAACACATCCAGTTCTTCTTTTACAGGTAAAAAATTCCACCAGTACATATTCTTGTCCCATGCTTTTAGATAACTGTTAGGAGTAACACTGTGTTGCAATTGAAACTTGAATACGAAAGATACTTCAATTTTATACCTCTTTCTCACTCAGTCAAGATTCTATCCTGTTACTTGCTTAGGACATGATCCTATCATCACAGAAGTCAATGGAAAGGGTGACACTTAGCTCAGGGTATCACTGGATACTGCATAACATTCATGTGTACTTTACAGGCATTGTGAGGCTGTTTTCCTTTGGAGGAAAGTGGAATACACCTCTTTGTTCTTTAATGAAAGGTCAGAATACATACATGGGGAAGAAATCACTTTAGTTTATGTGCATATAAGCATCCCAATTCATGATGCTGTACTCCTCTGTGCAGACACATCATGAGACAGAAATAGGAATTATAAGAAGGGAACTCTGGTATCAGAAGATTTCTGAAGCACAGCTGGGCATAAATTCAGTGAGAAAGGTAAATAGGTGAAAATCACCCACACCGAAGAAATATTCTGAGGTGCTGGAAGCTATTTCTGCAATTCTCTATTGAGAATATATATGTGGGCTTCACAAGATTATTCGTATCCCTGATATTCTACCAGGACTGTCACTATTACTACTTTCCATCTTAGTATACCCCATGAGCCCACCCTCAGAGCTCAGAAAACTGCAGCAACATCTTCCTAATAAAAACCTCATAGTAATCTTCTCTGTCTTTGCTGCAGTAACCTTTCCTTACGACTGAGTGAAATGCAGCCAAAACGTTCAGTTAGTATAAGTCATAGGAACTTGTTTCCTGGAGCACCTGCCAAAGTGAATACATCTCTAGAGATTAAGTCACTTCAGTCAAGGCCTCTTTAAGTCTAAGTGTAATTTGTTGATAGTGATTATTTTTAAGGCACTGATGATTGCACACCTGGTTATCTGTGCATTCTCCCCATTTTTATATCATGCCTGTTAACACATCTTGTGAAGACCCTGCTATTAAAATCTAAATAAAGTAATTTGATGTCAAGATAGAAGGACTGATTTTATCATTCGAATTTGTTTCATTTGGCAATCTGGCAGAATTTAAGTCCAACCAAGCAATCTCAAGTTGTGATAAAAAAGGAGATGCTAAATGCTTGACTAACTGTTCTTGTTGATATGTTTGATTATTTATTGCAATATATTTTGTTTTCCATATATGAACTGTCCACCATCATGATAATGGTCAAACCTTATATGAGAGCAATATCTAATAAGGAATAAAAATCTCAAGTAAGATAGCTAGAAGAGGTGATTATCGACAATTTTCAAAGAACTGCTCAAAATTACCCTTGCTTTAGCTTTACTCCCTTTTTTTTCCCCTCCTTTCACCATTAACTGTCTTTCCCTTCCCTTCTCTTTCTTTTCCTTTCCTCTGTGGATTCAGAAGTTTCTTTCCTGTTTGCCTCCGATTCCCCTGGCTTCTTCAGTGACTCCACTCTACCCAGCCACCTGATTTCTCTCATGATCAGTATCATAACTTCTCAGCATTTTCCTCATGACCTGTACTCTTCTTGTCCTCTTTTCTCTCTTCTGACAATTCACCCTTTACTAGATGATCTGAAGGTCCTTTCGAACCCTAACTATTTTATGATTCTATGATTTATGGATTAGTCTTTCCCATGTTAGAAGCATTATGATTTTACATATGTTTCATGTTATTTCACTTTCATCTCCTAGCTATTATCTCGTGCTTCATGAGAGAAGAACAAGAACATGAGAACAGTAGTTTTTACTATAACACTACCAGAAATCCATTCCAACCAACTTGTTTTCTCTGATTTAGTTTTAACCTTCTTCAGAGACCTGTGAAAGTATTCACCCTAAAATCTCTAAAGACTTTCTATCTAAAATTCATGAAGACATCATTTTTGTCCTCTCAGGCCTGACACACAGATCTTCTTAGAATACTGTACGTCCGTGTCTTCGACAATTCTCTCCTTGCCTGATTACCAAGGTGCTATATTTGAGAACATACTTCTCATCCACTCTTCAAATTACTGTGTGGGTTTTCTGTCCTTGCTTTCCTTCTCTCTTCCCTCTACACCTTGTTTCTGTGTGATCTCATCAGCAAATACAAATTCAACTACCATCTGTTTGCTAATGACTCACAGATATACTAGTCTACTCCAGACTAATCACCTTATGTCCAAACTGAAATCTCAGCCTGCCTTTCTGACGTCTCCTCATGTATACGTGGCCATCATCTCCAACTCATCATGAATAAAACAAGCAGCTTATCCTTTCCCATGCACCAAACCTTTCTTTCTCAGTTTGTTAGCTCAAAATATAATTAAAGATTCTAACTTGTGTCTTTTTCCATAGACAAAAAATCTTTAGTTTCTATGAAGACTAAATGAAGCGCATGGTTCATCACAAGGAGACTATGCAAAGACAGCTAGGCTGAAAACTCTCGCAAATACTTAAATAGTATAGGAGATCCACAGTAGCACAAGTGACAGCAATTCACTAAATGCTAAACCAATCACTCTGTTAATAGTCAACATGTGTTCATAGTTATGACACTGCATAACTGTACATCAGCAAAACATCTCAAGTGAAGTAACTAAGAGTTACTATCGCAGACTCTTAGTACACGTGGGTATGGAACCTTCCTGAAAGGTAAGACCAAAGTCTCCTCACAACCAAACATCTATCCTTCTCTCTCAATAACAGCAGTGTCTTTCAAGCTTTGACAAATGCAGTCTTGCCCTTCTCATATCCAATCAGATTGCTGCAAAAAGATTGTTTTCTGAGCTATTCTTTGCTTCCCTCCACTGGTTGTTCCTTATCTCTCCCATCTGAAAGGAGTTACTGCTCTTTATTCTCAAAGCTTGCTGTCACTGTCGCATTTTGCTCACTATCAAGATGCTGACTTCCCTGCCTTTTAACCATAATATTAGCTACAGTTACCATGTTAACTGGTTGCTTTAAACTTTCTTGCATAGCATACCTCCTGCTTAACTAGGAAACAATCTTTTTCTCAAACTTCTTTAACAAAGCTTCCTTTTCCTCTGTTAACCCTCTAAAGTCAAAATGGTTAAACCTCTGAGCAACCTAAGTACCTAAGTGAAATGACCTTGGTGTTCTCTCCTATAGCCTGACGGCTATCACCTACATCAATTCCTGACATCAGTTATTGTCACCTTAAGGACAGACAGGACCAGTGTAGGTGCTTAGAAAAGACACAGTGTACTGGAGCCTGTCTTGGGGGAGCTAAGTAATGCTTGAGGGTACTTTAAAACAGGCAACACACCTCCCCCCCCCACAGTCTTGCCAACTATTCCCCCTAAACTAAGCACTCCAGAGGGAATGCAATGTAGTAGAACAACTAATTTAGTCCCAGGGACCCTCTTGAACAACAGTATCATAACATCCTCTCTTGCTGACCAATATTTCCTTGAAGTATCCTGCCTGCCAGTCTGTAACCATCTTTTCCCTACAAGTCTCTCCTGTTTTCTCCTTCTGTTTCCAGCTTAGAAGACTTTTGTACTACTTTATTGGCCTGAGCTGGTACAGTATAAAACAATGATGTAGTTGTAGCTGATGTTGCAGCTGTAGTTGATGTAGCTGTAGTCATCATTATTGGCACTCTTACAAGAGAAACTTCTAGCTTGAACAGAGTGTTGCCACAAAAAAAAAGCAGAGCCAAATCTGAACCCAAACAACAAAATTTCTAACTGTAGACAGTCTGTGGGTAGCATGGCCTCCTTTTATTCTTTATGATATAACAAATTGTGGTAAGGAACATATGTACATATAAACATTTTTTATTATCCGAGCTTGGAAGACTATTACAACTAAAGAAATAATTAAATGTTTAAAGTCTGAAAACAAAGGTGTTGAAAAGAGAGTGTGTTAAGTAAGAGCATTCAGAACTCTGCTCTCTGTTTTTGCTAACAACTAAGGAGCTTGTGTGCGAAAAAAACATTTTGATGAAGTTGCTTATGGATAAGACTTCTACTTTACGATTTCCTCACCCTAAATCTGTGTTCTCCTGAAGATTTCTCTTCTTATAGAATTCTTTCCCCAATGTACACTTTCAAATTTTAAATTTCCACATTTTTAACTTAACACTTCATAATAAACTTCTGGCAGAAAACTACTGCTTTCTGTCTCCACTGGCAAGTATAAATTCTAGTTATGTGTTCCCCCAAGCATCCCTTTTTAATGAGTATACAGTACATTTTCATCTATGTTCTGAATCAGTAGTTTTGCTTAGATATGCGCAAAAATCCCTGCAACTTACAGAAGGATGCTTCTTCTTCCCTGAAAGTGACAATACAGATAGGTGGATTCAAATTATTACCATAATAAGCTGGAAAAAATGAAAAGAAAGGAGGAAAACTAACATTTCAGACTTCTTATATATGTATATATATATATCATAGGGAAGCAAAAGGACATGCTCTCAGCTAAAAATAAATCCCTGCCAAGTTACCTTTAAGTCACCTTGATTAGTACAAACAGTCTTGACATATACACTCCCCCATACTACCTATAGGGAATAGAAATATTGCCTCTGTTCAAACTTATAAATTTGTAGATTTTATGGTAGTACATTAGGTACTTAAAATACAATAGAGAGATTACAGTCATTAAGTTAGATCATCTTCTGTAATTACTGTGTTTAGCTACTGAAGCTCCACACTGAGCTCGTTGGTGGAGATTCCTCCTGGAATGCCAAGCTTCAATTCCACAGTCATCTTCCATCTTTTTGAGGTGTGGCAAAACTTTGGAGTCATACAGGGTTTCTAAAAGTCACTGTGACAGCTATTTGTGTCTGCAGAGAGCCTGAAATGTCAGCTGAGGGAACTGTGATGTCCCATTTACCTCAGTAAGACACTAACTCAGGTAACAAGTGATAATGTGCTAAAGCTCAACAGTGTTTATGCATGTGGTTTACTCTCACGGGAGGTGAGAAAGGAGAGAAGGTATCTTTTGTAGTGATAGTGGTTGTTTAGTGGTGTCCAGTTATTTGACCTTATCTAGATCATATGATGGGAAGAAATTACCACTTTTTTGTCTCAACAGGGAAGGAACCAGGTCCCAAAAGCTCAGTAAAGGCTAGAAAATCCTCTGAAGACTGGCAGGCATCAGGAAACAGTAAATCTAACCCCAGTGAGTCAAGACCAAGAAAGCACATACATTATACTGAAGCTTCTGCAGAATCTGCTATGAACAGGATTTAACAGCAACTTCTCAAATTAAGAATGCTCACTTAAACAGCACAGCAAGAAATTATACAATCATTACGGCTTTCAGTGAGACTCAGAAAAGCATAAGTGGAGTTTGTTTATAACTTTTTAACTATTCCAACTCAACAGACAATACAATGAAACAATCCTAAACCCAACTGTGATCGCTTAGAAGAGATGCAAAAAACTTTGTTTTAAAAATCTAAGCCTCAGACTACCGCAGACCAGAAAGGAAAAGTCCTAGCTTCAGCTTAGTGACCTTTTCTGTCTTTCTCAAAATCTTTATTGAATTATTCCCAGCCCACTGACACAGAGTAAGAGAGGAGGTGTACACATGGAGCCTGAGCATCTCTGACTGGGGAGCAGCAGCTTGACTACATCGTATCTGGTACTAACAAGTGTTAGCATCATTTTACTTTCACGAACACACAAAAAGACTCCCCGAGACGTTTTTAAAATATGGGTGAATAATAAGGCTGGTTCACTGCTCCGGAAGGCCCGGCTCCGGTCCTGCGAGCTTGGTAGGTAAGGGAAGAGCGGATGGGGAAACGCAGGGAAGCGGAGCGCGGGCAGGGCGGGGGCGCTTGCCACGAGATGGCAGCAATGCCACGTCGTTCCCGGCAGTTTGCCTGGCCCTGGATTTCCTTCCCCCCCCCCCAGCTTTGACTGAGAAGCGCAAGGTTTATACATAAACACAAGCTTATTACAAAGTCAGCCTACCTTGTTCAATGTCCATTCACCACCTTCTTGCAACTTACAATGAGAAAACAACTTTGCATATTTCACCACGAAAACTCATCGTAAGTAATTACAGCCTTGAAACTACCTTTCCAAAGGAGTTCTCTGTCTTTCCTTCCTATGAGCCTTTGTATTTTAATTATGGATATAGGTAAGCATTAATTATAGAGTCAGGCCCGGTGCAAAGTGGTGGTGGCAATCTTTACAGTTCTTACTGGGCTGAAAGCCAGGTTTGGGCACTTTTTTGCCACCTGTTTTGCAGGTAGGCCTGGCACCAAAACCATTGTTGGCAAAGGGCATCACCCGCCAGGGCTGTGAGAGAACATGGGGACCCGAGACAGGCTAGCCCTGGGTCACCATCTCCTTTCCCTCGGCTCGGGGAACAAGACCTGCTGAATTCAGGGCGGCGTCGGGGAAGCCTCCGTCTTCATACCGCCATGCCTGATTCTGGTGGGATTTCTTGTTTTGGAAAAGGTAGTTAATGGCAGAAATTTCTCTTGGCAACAGGAGCGCTCAGGAATGGCAACATAAAGACAAAGCAGTGTTCCTTAAGGAGAAGCTGGTTCCTCTCCTTCCCCTCAGGAACAACAGCTTGTTCAGAAGAACAGCCTGGACAGAACGAGTGGGGCACATTTTAGATCCGAAAGCCTTCCTGTCTCAGAAGCAGGGAACAGAGAACCGGAGAGTTTCACCTAGGACTAGGAATTCCTGCCCTATTCCAGTGCACACATCACCGCACCCCACACACTGGCGGAGGGGCCGGGCCGTGTTGCAGAAAGAGCCGAAAGAGCCGGGGGACAGGGCGCCGGGGCACAGGGCTCCGGTGCAGCGCAGCAGAAGCCTCCGGGCAGGTGTAGCCCTGGAGCCACCGCCCTTCCCCGCGCCGAGGGAAAGCCTTCTCCCCGCGGGCGCTTGTGGGGTCAGGCGGTAGCAGCCTGGGGCCGAGGCCGGGGAGAAGTGGGGCCGCTGCCGCCCTGGCGGGGTCGTGCGGGGGCCGGCCGGCGAAGAGGGGCGGCTGCGGGCTTAACGTGCGCCCACTGCGCAGCGCCGGCCCCTTCCCCTCTCCGTGGGAAGTGATGGTTGAGTCCGGCGGAGGCGCCAGCACCGACTTCTCGTGTGGCTGGCAGCCGCTCCGCTGCGCTGCCTGCGCTGCTCCCGCCGCGATCCCTCCCTCCTTCTCCCCTCCTCCTCCTCTTCCTCACACTCCCCGCATCCCTCTCCTGCCGTCGCTGCCCGGCTCTCCCTGCCGGCGGCCGTGGATGCCGCGCTGCCCACTGCACCAGGCGTGCCTCCCCTCCCTCCCGTTCCTCCCCTCCCCTGGGCGGGTGGCGGGCCGGCGGCGCCGGGGCTCCGCGGGCGCTGAGCGGCGCAGCCCCGCCGCGGAGCGGGACTGATGCTATGAGCAGAGCGGAGCGAGCCGCCCGCGCAGTCCTGCAGGAGGCGCAGGGCGCTGCGCGGCGCTCGGGACCCGGAGCGCTCCTCTCCGCCTCTCCTCACCCCGTGGTGGTTATTTGGCGCTGTCCTTAGCCCCGCTGCCGCTCGGAGGACACGGTCGCAGCCGAGAAGAGCCGCCGGGGTTTTGTGCGTGTGTGTGTGTGTGTGGAATAACTGCAGACATGACTGCGTGGAGGAAATTCAAGTCTCTGCTGGTTTTCTGCGCGGGGCTCCTCACTGCAGCTCAGGGTAAGATTCGGGTTTCTCGCACTGGATTCGTGTAAGCTGCGGTGATGACACTGGTTCTCCCCCCTACACCCCCAGCTAAACCGCTGCCGATCGGTTGAGCTCTCTCCCTCGCTTCGTTCCTGCGCCGGGAAACAGCAGGCTCCCCGAGCCCGGTCTCCCTTATCCCTGCCTCCCAGCTCCCGCTGGTGTTCCCCGAGGGCTCGGTTCTCAGTCTGCCGGCCACTTCCCCTGGGAGAAACCAGCCCCCGGGCGTTGGGCATCCGCCACTGCGGCGCTGCGAGAGGAACCGGGAGCATCCAGCCGCCTGGGCAGCCCCGGAGTTTGGGAACACTTCCCTCTCCGCCACGCGCTCGCGGCACTCTCTGCTGTGCGAGGGACAGTCCCCGGGCTGGCAAGTTTGGCTCTCCCCTCCTCCTGCCTCCCCATGGCTTCTGCCATGCTCGGGGGAGAGCGGAGGGGTGGTCGCAGAGAGCCGCCCCCGGCCTGCCTCAGCAGGCTCAGCGCCCCAAGAGTTCCTCGGAGACGGGGATGCGGCCCCGGGTTCCTCCTGCACCCGTCCTCGCCAGGAAGACGAGGGCTTCTCTTCTCGGCGTGCTGTGGGGAGCGACTCACACCCCCAGCTGGGTTTCTCCTTAAAATCAGTGGGGGGAGGGAGGAGGAACGAGGGGGGTGACGGTGGAAAACTGGGTTACACAACTTCAGTGCTGGCCTCAGCCCCATCACTTGCCTCATAGCTGGGCACAACAACTTCCCCATTATTCACTTCGCCTCTCATTAGCCCTGCGCTTTTTCATGCTGGGAGATGCGAGCGTGTGTCAGAAGGAGCGAGAGAGAGAGCAAACGGGAGAGTGAGTGAGAGGGAGGGAGGCTGACAGCAACTGAGCACCTGTCCCCGTTACAGCCTCGGTCTGCTCCTACCTCGCCCCAAGCTGTTTCTGCTTGCCTCCGGGAAAAACGGTTCCCCTTGCGGTCTGCGCTGTCTGAGCCTCTCTTAACCCTCCCAAGGCAAATTACATCGTTCCCACCATTTTATTTTTCTCACCGCTTTTTTTTTCTGTGCGGAGGTGGTTGCACCGGCAGGAGGGTGCGGGGAGAACCGGCCGCAGCTCGGGCTGGCGGACGCTGCAGGAGCCTTCCCCATCCTGCGGGGGCCAGCGGCCGGAGCCCCTCGTCCTCCCGGGCTGCTCTGCAGGGCGCCCGTCCCCCGGTAGCCTCCGTCAGCCATCCGCAGGGAGAGGCGGCGGCAGGCTAGCCCCGTCTACCGGCAACCGGTAGGGAGCTTCGCCCAGTGGCACCGCTTTTCTTCCCGGACCCAGTCGCTGCCCCGGTTCACCAGGCAACGCCACCCGGCTGCTCCCGGTAGCCCTGCCTCCGCGGGGAATGGAGCTCGGGGAAGGAGCCGCGCCGGTGTTTCCTGGGCTCTGAGGCAGGCGGCTCCGGGAGACCGGGCTGTGTCCGGCGGCACTTACAGCCCGGGGCGGGCGGGGGCTTTTCGGCTTGCCTGCCCTGCCCAAACTTCCAGCACCGCCTTCCCACCCTCTGGTGTCTCGGCCCCCGATCCCCCCCGCCCGGGGCTGGCAGCCGCCCCCAGCCCTCACATTTGCCGGCAGCCCTGGAGCTGCCCCGGGCCGTGCGGTGTTACTGCGACCGGCCGCGCACGCGGGAGCCGGACTGGCCCTGCACAAGGTCCCTATCGCCCCGGGACGAGCTGCAGCAGTTGCCGCGGCGGCTCCCGGGGCGAGCCGACACCCGCGACTCATTTGTTAAATACACTGTAGCTGGTTCTGTCGTTTGACATTTAAGTGTTTTCTTTTCATGGCTGACAGCACATATGAAAAGCTGGAGGCTGGATCATGGTTATTCAGCGGAGATCCGACGTGTTTTGCTTACATACAAAGGCTTTGCCAGGAACATTTGGGCACTGCCTCTGATGCTGCTCTGCAGAATGTAATTATACTTCGCTTAATGTGGAGCAGCAACACACCAACTTAAAGGTTACAGACTGACTTAATATTGAATTCAAACAACAGGTAGAAGAGGGAACCAGCGGGGACATTTGAAATGATTCTTTCTCATTTACCTTCTTACCCATTACCAGGCAATCAAGCACAGGTATCTATATTTAGGGAAATGTAATCCTGAGGCTGAAATTGCGTTCGTGGTCTAGAGAAAGAAATCCTTCCTTTGTAACATGAAAAGCCTAGGCTCTCAGAAGCACGTAAAATTTTAGTTAATAGATCCCCGGAACTCTTTGTTTTCCCAGCCTCTTGGTAGTCGAATTATTTGGTAGTCACTGTGATAGGATTCACCCAGGGTTTAGTTGGTTTGGGGGTCTTATGAGGAAAAAATAAAAGTGAATTTCTGGAGGTGTTGCCACAGGCATTCCCATATATTTTAGGGAAATGAGAGGTGAGTTGCTTTCCACATTGTTCCTCATTATGAAATGAAATGGAAACCCTTTATTGCTGTGCAATTCTCATAACTTTTTAAAGAGCAAGAAAAGATGAAAGTGAACATGCGTCACCGTTCATTGTGGTAGATGAAGTGCAGCTCTATACGTTTCTTTGGACTCTTTTTGTCTGACTTGATGCATCTGTTTTGGAAAATATCTGGGGGATTCTTCCCTGTCCATCATGTTTTAACCATCCAGGGAAATGAGTATGGAGTCATTTAAAGGAACCACGCTCCTAGAAACTACCCTATCATAGCAATTAGTCTTCAACCAGGCAGGCAGCACTGTGCTCAGCTCTGCATGTTAAGATGGGTTTGTTTATAGAGCCATTCTCTAATTCCAGTAGTTTTTAGCCTCGCAAAAGCAAACATAAGAAACCTATGGATTTGCTTGAAATATGAAGCACATCAGTATCATTTCTGTAAAAATTCATACTGCTAGGCAACAAATGGTAAATTTAGACTGAAGTCAGACTAAAATTCAAGATAAATGATTAAAATATCTTTCTGCTATGACCTGAGGTCTGTGGACAACCTATTTTCAATGTAGAAATGCATGCTTTGCACTTAAAATTGTCCTTGTATATGTTTTCAAGATAATTTTCTGGACTTTCAGGTAACCAAATGCCACACCTTCACTGGCATCTAATTGCCTCAAACAAAATCTACATAAACTGCTTATACACAGAGGTATCATTCAAATTAATGGAAACAGCAAAGGAAAACCATTTCTCTTTTTCAGCTGAATCCAGACAGTGAAAGGACTCGACATTTACAGCTTAGGATTTATTTTTTTTATTATTATTATTATTAAAGAAAAGAAAAAGAAATAAACTCCAAAACATTTTATGAAGCCTCTGTTTGTTGCCATCACTTTGTCAGAATTATTGCCGTGAGTACATCACACAAGGTTACCACTATGTTTAAGGCCTAATCCTGTTGGACTGAGAGTGTTTGTCTCTTTTAAAGTCATGTATTTTCTCTCTACAAAGCAGTGTTTCTCAACTGTGAAGCTGGTCTCTCTAGAGAGGCTTCATTCTCTTCCAGAGAAGACTAAAGCAATACTAGGGAAAATGGGCTGAAAAAAGGTATTTTTTAAAAGAACACCAGAGCTAGGTGTTGAATACCCAGATACAAAACTGGATGCATTCTCCATCCCCCAGCCCAGCAAGGAATGTCATATAAAGACAGAAAATATAACAGTCAGCTCTGACCACATAATATTTTAATGTAAAAAATGCATGTACTTTTTGGCAACACCTGTATCTTTCCCAACTTTCCATCAAGATGCATGTGTAGTGTCCTTAACTCTGTAGAGGAATAGGAAATATAGTCAGTTTAAAAATAATATGGTGGAGAGCATATCAGTTCAACCTAGATTCCCCAATCACTCATTTTAGACCTTTGAACCTGTAGATAAGATTTGAATTCCCATCGTCAGACAGTACAAGCTTATCAGCTCCTCTGGAGTGTGAGGACCAGGATACTGGTGTGAGGAGCTGCAGACAGCATACAAGCAGGTGTGAGTACTCAGGAACTTCAGGATGTACTGAAATCTCTGAGGGCACTTCAGCACTGTTTGTGATCTATACAGATAGAAACCATTCTGCAGATTGTTTTCTGCTTATTTTACTGACTGTCACTCCCATGCCCCTTTATAGAAGCATGTATGATGTTGATCAGTCATGAGCTGTTTTGGGGGAGGGGGCAGTTTTATTTCCTGTCCCTGCAGACTGCTTTTTCTATACAAACAGCAAATGTAGCTTGCATCTTTTTATTACTCATTATGTGGTAATTTTATTACATATGTGAGTTTTTTAAAGATATCTATGGGACTGTGGCCTCAATATATTTACATTCTTGAAAACTTGGGCTGCGCCAAATTAGGAACAATCTGAAACTGCAATTATTTTGAACAGAAACCAATGTGTTTAAGGCTTGCAATGCTCTCTAGAAGGGCTGAAAAGCCTTAGGGACCACTGTTTTCAACTTTTTCAGGACATGTAATCTGTACGCTGTCGTATTAAACTACTTCTCGTAACCTTTCCTCAGAGAAGTAACTGCTTAATAGTGTGACTGTACAAGACCTGCAATGAATTTAAAGACAAGATATAATTTCATTTTGCTCAAATCCTTATTGAACTGTCACATTTCTTTGACCATGATAACATTATTCTGCTAATAAACAGCTTTACGCATAAGCACCAATACTGCAGTGTAGTGCAGGCTGCCTGTAACCAGCAGAGGGATGCAGTGTGGAGAGGGGAGCTGCTGGTTTAACTCTGCAATCTAGCAAGCGGTAGCGTAAGTACGAGACATCATCTCTAATAAAGGTCAAGCATACCACTGGATTTAAATCAGCATCACTGTATAAGAATCTGATCTCTAATTCTTCATATGTCTGCAAAATTACCCAGATTAGACTGATCTAAATTGGTTGTTCTTCCAATACAGAACAAGGATCACAGGGAAATTCTCCTAATGCATATGAATTACTTTCTTTTACTTAGCTGTTTTACTTTTCTCTGTCAGTTGCAGTTTCCTTTAAACCATTTTTATCGACCAGCAAGTTTTGAGATAGGGATGAATGCCATTACTGCCTGAGGAAGACTGTGGGATCTTACTTTGTCCTCACACATCCTTGTTCTGGCTGGATGAAAGACTTCACTATATGACATTTCCATTGCATGTAAGAAAATTCACACCGTATTTGTTGTACACATTTCTCAGTGGAGTAACTGCTTAAACAAATTACTCAGATTATTGCTAGTAATATATTCGCACACAAAGGCAACATTTATCAGTTGCCTGAATTTAGTAGTTCAATAGTAAATGGAGTCACACATGCACTAAAAACTCTTGCAAGAGCAATAATGCATCTTATTGCCAATAACAAGTCTCACTTCCTCAGCGACAATATTTCTTTCTGCATTTCTTACTCATATGGAAAAAAAAAAATAAAAGAGAGAAAATGACAACATTGCCATTTTTACCTGGAAGGCACATTCAGTTAACAGGGCAGAGAAAGATTTAATCGCTGTTATATTGGTGATGATTAACCAAGATTCCTCTTGATTAATCAGAATATAATCAATGATTTGTCTTTAGCAAAAGTTAAGCAAAAAAAAAAAAAAAAAAATCACAATTTCTTGCAATTTCAGTAATGCTTTAATTTCCATCATAAAATCAATCAGTTTGTTATAGTTTTATAATTATTAGATTATGCATTTTAACAATACCTTTATGCATCTTTTTAAACACTGATTTCACTTCTTTCAAATTAATTTTTTGTCTTATACTTCCAAGAAAAATCTAACTTCAGGCAGTAGTGAGGGCCCTATTCTGGTACAGTGGAAACTGAAATTTCTATTGATTTTAGTGTCAATTTGACTGTCCAGTTTTGAAAAGATTTCTACTCTGAATATGCAGGTGTAATTCTATGATTCTTTGAACAGTGGAGCCAAAACCTGTCTAATATGAGCTGTCATGGCTGAGAACTTCTGACGATGTTTAGATCCATGTGTGTCTGCAAAAAAGGAAAGCTGGATAAATTGGAGCAACCAACCTTGATAATATTAAAAAATGTATATATTTATTGGAGTCATTTGGTTTTAAACAGTATCTCAGGTATCTCCAAGCATGGTATTGTCTGACTGATACCTTGCTTCCTCTTCTTTTTCCTCTGCTTTTTCCTTAAAGAAATGATGAAGGACAATTTACAGAGAAACCTAGAATCATTTAATCTTTGGATGTTTTATGCCTCTCTTTTTTTCAGTATCCCATGGTTACTAAAGTACAGAATCACGTTCTGTGTTCATGTCTCCGTTGCACATTGGCTTTCCAAAAGAAATGTTTGCAGCACTGCAGCTGACACAGAGCTGAATAAATAATAATGAATAAAACTTTGTCAGGGTTTGTTTTGCAAACTTGCATAAAATACGGTCAGCATTCTAAAATTACATTTTGCAGCACTTGCTTTGTGCCTTATTCTCCATTTCAAGGCAGTGATGTTTTCATGCAGTTTTGCCAAGCATGAAGTTTTTCTTATTTCTTGGCCGAAAGTTTTCCATGCTTTTTTTATTAGAAAGCAATTTCTAAACCTATATTGGAGGGTTGTTTTTTTTCCTGTTTAAACGCTCTTACAATTCTGTTGTTTGCAGCAAATTCTTGATATTTCACACAGAGCAAATCTGTGTCTAGCGTCTAGCTTTTCCTCATCCTATGATTTGCAGATCAAATGGCTACATATATTTTGCCTTCACTGGTGCTGAAACACCAATGTATGGTACACTGGAAACAGAAATGCAGCCAGCCTTACTCTGTGTTTGAAGCTTGAAATGGGTGGGGAGCTTGGATCAGTTTGCTTAGTGTATCCAAAACAGATGAACAAGAGCTTTGGCTTGGCTTTGGACATTGTGCTTGAGCTAGAAATTGCCTTGAACGAGCGCATCAGGGCTCAGTCTGAGCTCATGATGGGTACAACGTGTATCATGTAGCTTGGGACCCGCATCAGACTGCTGGTATGCAGCACAGCTAGAGGTGCAAGGAGCAAAGAAGTGATTTTGTCAGGAAACAGCTGATGTTGGGAAGGAAGTGTCTAGATATCACAGGAACACACGTGAGCTCAGGGAATCTGCCTTGCCTTGAACCTTAGAAAAAAACCCAAAACAGGCTACTCTGAGGATAAGACAAAAAGAAAGAAAGGCTCTTCTTGAACAACAGTGAAGGTTTTTAAAAGGCCACTTTGATTAATAAATTTAAAAAAGCAAAGTGCTTAACTTATTTTTAGACTAATTTTATATGCTTCTGGTTGTGAAACAAATGGTCATGACAAACCACACTCTTCTTACTAGCGTCTGTGGGATACCAATGCAGAATCTGACTGCTTCCAAGTGACTAAGTACACTATTTTAGCTTTGCCCCAGCAGCCAGATCTTTTGTTGGTATCCTGCTGATATTTCTTAAAATATATAGATTGAGTCATGCCAAGCATGTCTTGGGGGGGCAGGGACAGCTGTTTTATAGTTCACTTTTAGAACCTTGGTACTATTAAGCAACTGCTAATATCACAATCAGTGACCCTCTGCACATGTAGACATCTCTCTTGAGAAATTAAATTGATTTTCTTTATCATAGCATGTAAATATCCTGAGCACACATTTTGACCCATTGTTTGCAGTGTCTCTAACACTGAAGAATGTAGTGTTAATAGATTTTACGAAGTCAACAGTGGCAGCAGTAGCAGCATTTTGATTGTGAGCTATATATACTCCACCATTTCTGTCTTGCTTTCGTATGGGGGAGGCTTTATCATGGTATTTAATTAACATAAATGAAATGCTGAAATTTTTCTTTCTTTTTAACAGGTACATAATGTAGTTAGCTTGAGACAAATCTGCCAGTTTGTAGAGAAAAAGCATTCTGCTATGCAGAACTTGGTATGTTGGACATAGACACTAGTCATTAGCTGAATAGTTTGGGTTGCTCTATATTGGATTCTGACCAGTAAGGACCTGATCTAGAGGTGGGGGAACTGACAGAAAAAAAAAAATATCACATTAATCTTAAGGGACTTTGGATCTGGCCTTCATTATAACTACATATCATGCACAGAACTTGCATTAAAACAAGGGTGCTGGAACAAACTTAACAATCATAAAGAAAATTCAAACTCTTTGTTATTATTGATACAAAATGCTATGCAAATCATCACAGAAATGTCATTTGGAAACATAGAATGGTTTGGGTTGGAAGGGACCTTAAGGATTCTCTAGTTCTAGCCCCCCTTCTATGGAAAAGGACATTTTCAACTAGACTGGGTTGCTCAAAGCCCCATCCAGCCTGGCCTTGTCTCCCTTGTCAGAGCAACCTCTTCAGTGTCTCACTATTCTCATAGAGAAAAATATCTTCCTCATATCTAATCTAAAGTTATCCTCTTCCAGTTTAAAGCCATTCCCCCTTGTTCTGTCCCTAACAGGCCCTCGTTTAAAGTCCCTCTCCAGTTTTTCTGTAGGCACTTTTAGGCACTGAAGGGTTGCTCTAAGGTCCTTCTGGAGCCTTCTCTTCTCCTGGCTGAATAATCCCAATGCTCTCAATCTGTTTTCACAAGAGAGGTGTTCCAGCCCTCTGATCATCTTTGTGGCTTTCATCTGGACTTGCTCCAACAGGTCCACATCCTTCTTATTTTGGAGGCCCCAGAGCTGGATGCAGTACTCTACATGGGGGTCTGATAAGAACAGAGTAGAAAGGAAGAATCCCCTCCCCTGACCTTCTAGTCACACTTCTTTTGACGCAGCCCAGTACGTGGTTGGCTTTCTGGGCTGCAAATGCACACTGTTGGGTCATATTGAGCTCCTCATTAACCAACACCCCCAAGTCTTCTCCTCAGGTCTGCTCTCAGTCCATTCCCTTATCATCCTGCAGTACTTATTAGTGCTTGGATTGCCCTGACCCATATACAGGACCTTGTGCTTGGCCTTGTTAATCTTTCATGAGTTTTGCATGGGCCCACCAGATGGTGGTGCCTGTGGAGGGCAATCCCTCATTTACAGAGTGTCAACAGCTTGGTGTCATTTACATTGAAGTGATGCCTCAAATTTTTGACCTAGCTATCTGAAGTGTATCTCACTCCACTGGCTTTCAATAGTTATGTAATTTATTTGGTTCTGAGGAGAAATTAGCCTTTAATTGCTTTCTTTAGCAACATTTAGTAAACAGACTGGTAGCATGGAGATGATCTATGTAAACACCAAAGAAGGATTTCTTCAACTCACGTTGCCATGACAATTCAGATTTTTCCTGTCAACTTTTGAGGAGCGCTGAAGTAATTTCTTTAAAGCAATGAATCAGGGATTATTTTGGAAACTGAAGTTGCTCTGTTATTTTCAATTTAGTGTCATTTAACACAGTGAAAGACCTGACCCAAAATATTTTAAAATCCACGAACAAAAACTATTGCAAAAAATATAACATCATGGAACCCTCTTCATGGATCTCTGGTGATTTGCACCAGCAGAGAAGATGACTTCAAGTGATTTTTTTAAAATTAGCTATATAATAATAATAAATAGTCATCATAAACCAATAATGGATAATGAAGAGTGCAGAGGGCAGCTTATAGTTGGCATTTTGATCTTCATGACTATTTTATCTTGCAAGTTATTTTCAGGAAATTAGATTGCAGAAGGATTATGGAACAAAAACTAATCGTTTTATTTTTGTTAAAGTTCCAATTATAAAATTAGTTCAATGAATGAGAAATAAAATCAAAAGGCTGTTGTCCACATACTTAAATTGCTATCCAAGGTACGTCTCATATACGACATTATTACTAATCAAACCGAACTGCCCTTCTCCTTTGTTTTAAGTGAAATGAATTGTTTTGAAAATACCTAAACCTGGTCCAAACTACTTTAATTTAATTCTAAAGAAATAAGTTATTGGCTTAAGGAGGTATTTCTCAGGGTGCTGTGAACAGCAAAGGAAACCTAGTAAACGAAAAGAAGATAACACAACGTGCTGTTTCTGCTGGGAAAATAAGTTTCTCTGTATAGAAGACAAGAAAAGTAGCTCAGTAATGGTTTTCTTTTTAAAATGTTCCTGGCAGATGATGCCTACTGAGTTGGTGTAGTTTGTTTACCGCTTTGCAATGGATTTGAGATGAGTCATATCACATTAGAAGGAAAATTGAGAAGTTGTTTTGTCAAAGTGAATTCATTTTTTCTTTTTTTTTTTTTTTTTTCATATATACTCAAATTATTATTTCCCTTTAAACAGGGCCACCTAATTGATTTTTTTTTTTTTTTTGATGTTGATTCTTGTTGTGTCCGTAAATTCAAATTCCCATTGTTAGAAATGGTTAAGTCCAGATCTGTAATTTCTGTATACTGGAAAAGGTGACAGAGCTGGAGTCTTCTTTCTTGTTAACCTCATGCATCTCCTATAAAGTAGCTATTTTATTGCTAAGCCAGGTTGTTCCACAATAATTTTAACCTCTACAAGCACAGTTGTTTTTGAAAGCCTTTCTCTCCCCTTGCCTTCAGAGCAGGAGCTGAATGAGTAAGGACTATAGGATGGGTCCTCAAGATTTCATATTGTAAAGGAATCTTTATTTCTGGCTTATTTCTTTGCTAACTTTATAAGTCCACTTCACTGGTAATGCATCTCAGTGTATCCACAAACAGTGTTAAGGTAAAGTGATATTTACTTATGTGAATATTTAATAAAGAAACAGACTTGTGGATGGAATACACTTATGATAGATACCAGGTCATAGTCATTCCATTCAGCATGAAAAACAGCCTTCTTTTTCCAAAATATCTGATAGAAGATGAGATGTATTCATTGAATAAATCAACATGTACATACTGGATGATAAAAGCTCCCGTCTGAGCTCATTTACCTGCAAAACAGGTCATAGTGTCAAGTTCAAGGATGCTGCGAAGGGGACAGAAGGTACTGAAAATTGTCAAGAGCCTAGATTTGTATTTTTACTTTCTTTTCAGGAGTGTCAAATATCTGCAGTTCCCACTGCCGTAAAGGAAAACTGCAGACCTCAGCATTTTTGAACTTCAAGGAATTTGTACTGAACTTGCTTTTACACTCTAGAATCATTGTAATCTGAATGCAGTATAGAGCTGTAAAGAGAATGGATAGACAAAGTATTCAGCATTTACTACAGCTATCCCCCAGGCAGTGTCTGAATTAAGCAGTTTCCAAATCTACAATTGTTGTGGATTTTTTTTTGTTTTTAGGATTCCTGAAGGGAACTTGTGATTTGTTTTTCTTTAAAATGGTTATACTTAGGTAATTCTATGTATTAAAAAAAATAATAAATTACCCTGGGTCTGATGTACCCTGGAACAAAATGTTTGTGATAACAAAACAAACATTAAATGCAGCAGGAAAGCAGAATTTGGAGTGAAGCCAGCTCATAGACTATTGGCTATATTGCATAATGGAGGCTGTTGTCCTGGCCCAGAATTAAAAACAATCAGCTCCACCTCCACTTTATTTCCTCTATGAATATCCATCATTTCTACATTTATCACACATTGATGGTAACTAATTGCAGTTCTTTGGGTCTCCATTTTTCTTTCAAAGAAACAGAATGTTTGGACGGGGAGAGGCAGGCTCTGGTGGAAAAAAGGTGTCTACCCAGTTTTAAAGCCCTAGGATAGGCACCAAACTTCTTTGGATATTATTGTGCGTTGCTCTGCAGACAATTCTGACAGGAGAGATAGATTTGTGCAAATGCTTTGAATGTGTCCCTTTTTTCTTTTGTCACTGTTGGGCTTGCATGGCAAGGTTTTGGTAGCAGTGGGGACTACAAGGGTGGCTTCTGTAAGAAGCTGCTAGAAACTTCTTCTGTGACAGATAGAGCCAGTACAGCCAGCTTTGCGATGGACCTGCTGCTACCCACCATCAGCAATGGAGTAGCACCTCTGGGATAACATCATTAAGTAGCAGAAGAAGTTACTGCACAGCAGCAATTGTAGCTGGAGAGAGGAGTGAGAACGTGAGAGAAACAGCTCTGCAGACACTAAGGTCAGTGCAGAAGAGGTGGAGGTAGAGCAGAGAAGATGTGGAGCAGAGGAATCTCTCTGCTCCAGGTGTCAGAGCTGAGATTCCCCTGCAGCCCCTCGTGAGGCAGGCTGTGCCCCTGCAGCCCATAGTGACCATGGAGAGCAGATTTCTACCTGAAGCCCATGGAGGACCTCATGCTGAAGCAGGGGGATGCCTGAAGGAGTATGACCCCATGGGAAGCCCATACTGGAGCAGGCTCCTGGCAGGACCTGTGGCCCTGTGGAGAGAGGAGCCCACACTGGAGCTTCCTGTTCCTGGAGGACTGAACCTATGGAAGAGTCCACCCTGGAGCATATCATTGAAACTGCAGACTGTCGGAAGGACTCACACTGGAGAAGTTTGTGGAGGACTGTCTGCCATGGGAGGAACCCCACACTGGAGCAGGAGAAGAATGTGAGGAGTCCTCCCCCTGAGGAGGAAGGAGAGACAGAGACAACATGCGATGAACTGATCATAAGTCCCATTTCATGTTCCTCTGCACCATTGGAGGGGAGGAGGTAGAGAATTTGGGAGTAAAGTTAAGCCTGGGAAGAAGGCTGGAGTAGGGTAAAGGTATTTTTAAGATTTGGTTTTATTTCTCATTATCCTACTGATTTGATTGGTAAGAAATTAAACTCATTTCCACAGGTTGAGTCTGTTTTGCCCATGATGGTAATTGGTGAGTGATCTCTCCATGTCCTTATCTCAACCCACAAGATTTTTGTTGTAGTTTCTCTCCCATGTCCAGTGGAGGAGGACAGTGATAGAGTGGCTTTTGTGGGCATCTGGCAAGCAGCCACGGTCAACCCACCACAATCACAAAGCACTAGTATTTTCAGGTACAGTTTTGTAAAGCAGAAGCATTTTGCATGACTGTTTCTACAGAAGTTTGCTTCTCAGATCTGCTCTTGTCTAGGTGCAATCCTAAAAGAGAGATGTGCATGAGAATAAGGTCCCCCAGGGAAAAACATCAATTAAAAAAAGAAACTACTCTTTGACACTAGAAAGATAATGTACTGCCCACTGTGAAAAAATAACCTATTCTGGCGACAGACTGTGTCAGATGAGGGATTGGCATTCAGCACAGTCAGCATAGACAGCAACAATTTTTATATTTCATTGACACACCTTCTACTAGTACCGCTGAGAAAGATAACCTGTCTCAGAAAAGAACCCACATATGAAAAAGCATGATAGCATTTAATGGGGGTTTCAGTCAACACCATTTTTGTTTCTTAATTCAGTCCTTGCTCTCCTCATTTGCCTTTTTCCACTCGTTTTCGTTTTTTTTTTTTCTTTTTTTTTTCTAGGATATTTTATCTATTATGCTATTTATTCTTTAAATGAAAGTTCATTAGGCAGTGACATGTCTATAGTGTGATTTATTAATTTGCTTTATGGTAATCCTAGGCTACAGGGACTCATCACACAAAGGATTATATGAACATGAAAAAAACCCCAAATTAACAACATGGATAATATCATGACAGGAAACTGAGACCTGGGGAATGCTATTTCTTGCATGACCAGAATTGAGGAAAAAAAATTTCTCTGAAATACCACAGAGCAGCTTCATGATTCTCTGTGTTTTACAGAGGACATAGACCAGATTATTTCACTCACATCTACCAATAATGATTCTTTTTTATTTTTATCTTTTTCCTGACCTCCATTACCAGCATTTGTCTTACTGAAGAGCAATGCATGACCACCTTCCCTTATTGTCTCCAGTAACACAGGCATACTTGTATAGTCTCACTAAGCAGAGCTGGTAATACAGCTAGAAACCTGAAAAGTCTGCTGGCAGGTGCCCTCAGTAGAAGACCTCAGACCACTACTGTGAAGCTCTGATATGGTCTGATAATGACTGATGACCTCATGGGCATGGTAGTCCAGTTGCTGAGCTGATACACAGGCTTTATGCTGATGTGCTGAAAATAATGGCTTTTATCTGGTAGGACTGGCAGAGCTAGCACCATCAGATTTGCATCATTAAACACTATTTGTCTTTCCTTTCCCCTTACTGTTTCTTTAAAATGCTCCTTTTGCAGACCTTATCTTTCTTGTTCCAGTCATTCTACAATTTCCTCCTCTGCTGAAGGAGTATGACATCTTTTTGTTAAGCTTCGAAGTGGCTGTTTAACATTCCCATGAATTAAAGCACCCAGGGTCTAATCTGTGATGACTCCTGTACTGGGCAGCCAGCAGAAACACTGCAGATAGGGACAGGACACTCTTAAAACCAGAAGAGCTAAGTCAGGGACATAAGCTGTGCCCAGATTTTGTGCTTGTCCTAAGAATTTAGCTAAATTTCAGTCTTCGCATATTTAAAAATGCAAAAAGTGTCGCATCAAATCAGACCAAAATAACCTCTCTCTGACAATGGCCATTAGCAAATGCATAGAAAAATTGCAGGAAAAAAGATACAGACAGCCTTAGATTTTATAAGCCTCTGGCCAGTTTAGGGAACTCTTTACCTAGAGGTTGCATCTATGTTGCACATCCACCAGTGAATTTAATCTTCCTGAATCTCTTCTTGAGCCTATTCATAATTCAGACTACCACACTATATTCTGACAATCTGTTTTATAATTTAATTCTTGCTGTGTAGAAAAGCACTGCATTTTGCTTGTTTTGAAGCTGCTACCTGCTCATTTCCCAGCACTTTCAGCTCTTGAGAAATACTTCACCCTGCACAAAACTTTGCATCTGATAGATAGGAAGTATGATGTGAAATCTGTAAATGACATACTTGTCCTACGTACGCCTAAGAAGTACATATGGATATTTATATTAGTTAACTTCAAGTAATACTAATGCATGATTCCCAAAAGCATTTCTCATAATTTTTAATGATCATGATGTAGTCAGTGTTGGTGATGCAGTTGCTTAAAAGAGTAAGTCTGTGTTTCATTATAAACAGCCACTCTCCTCTATCCCATCATCTCATTATCTAGCTTTTATAGTCATCAATGATATTTGGATTGTGTACTTTCCAGTACATAGTGGCAATCTGAATGACGGTGGTGTTCAGCCTTTTGCCCTATGACAGATTCCTGGAGGAACAGCTGAGAAAATGCTTAGACAAGTAAGTCCTGGTAAGAAATGAATACAGCAAACCAAGTGCTTACTGATCTCGTCTTCCTTTGACATCAGCTTCCATAGAATGTATTAGTAGCTCATTGGTAGTATAAAATGCACTTTATATATGCTGTTTGCCTGTTATTGGTTCCAAGTCATATCTGGATGGCCTTCTCTTCCCTGGGACAATGAGCAAAAAGTCTGGTGGGGGTTGTGACAAGCTACTGATGCTATCTGGTGATGGACTGGCTTTGTATGGAGATTAGGGAAACACAGCAAGAATTTCTGTTAGAAAAGGTTTGGGAAAGGTTCCGTTATACTGAGAATGTTGAAACCATGTCATCCTTCTAAATCAACAAGTTTCCCTCTCCCAAGACCCAGATCTAGAACAAATTAAAAAAAAAAAAAAAAAAAAAAAAAAATAAAATAACATTTAAAATTTAAAATTCTGTCCCTAAATAGAGGCTTATCTCAACCCTTAAAAAAAGCAAGATACTCCATGAGATTTGATCCATAGATTTTTGGGTTTAGTATCATGTTTGAAACTTTGTTACTGTCTGAATAAGGATTGGTTTTGGTTCCCTGTGGCAGCAGCCTTCCTGCATGTGTTTAAGCTGGCTATGAGCAAGATGTAAAAATTCTGCCTTTCCCCTTTATTCTACTTCTTCCTCTCAGGACTGTCTGTAGGAAAGCTTGTCAGTATCATAAAAGTGAAACAAAGTAATGCAAATAAATAATTAGCAAAAGCATAGCTGTCTATTTTGAGCAGGAGTAACATAGATAGAAGAAAACAGAATCTCTTCAGTGTTAGAAGCCTACCATGACTATTCTTGCACCCTCATTCTGAAAGGCTCCATTTCATTTCCATAAAAGAGAAATTTCTGAATATTTCTTGATAGAGTCTATTTAGGAAAGAAAGGCATCTATTACTCCTGTCCTGTGCAAACAGAATCATTGCTCAGCTTTTGAGAACTGACAAGAACACAGGTTTCAGAAAGATGACTGGAAAAGGACTACATCTGAGCAAGATATAATATATCTGACATACTGCAATCTAAATTTCCAGCAGAAGGGAGAAAGATTGAGTCGTTTGAGTAGGACTGTTTTAATGGGATAACAAAATCATTTTTGAAGCAAATTTTATTTTCTTCTTGACTAGAAAAAAATTGAACATTTATTAAAATGAGAAAATGCTTGAACAGCTAAAGTTTATGATCAAGAACTAGATTGAGCTTGCAAATAAATACTGTGCTTAATTAAAAACTAATTGGTCATTTTAGGTAGCAATACTTTAATGCTGGTTTGGGATGACAGAAGAATTAGTGTAGTCCTGTGTTTATATATTAAGCTTGCCTCTTTAAGCAATTACTCACTTAACCATAAGAAAAATGCCATACAGAATATCCCAACCACTTACATTGAAGGACTGAAGATGGCATGTATATTTAGTTGCTTGAATTAGTAGAACAGTGTTTCTTCAGATAAAATTATTTAAAGAGATTTTATTGATAAACCGTAAGATTTCTTACTATTCTTTTGCTGGCAATCCTTCAATATCTATCTTTTCTTCTCTTTGCCTGAATCATTTTTGGTTGGTATAGTGTATGCAACTGACAATTTCAGAGCATAGAAACATGCTGATTATTCTAATGCAATATAATATAATTTATTAATTCAAAAGCTAGATCTGAGATGTGCTGAACTCTTTGGTTCCTAATTAATTTCATGGGTGTTGAGGACACTCAACAGTAAATAAATACACAGAAGAATTTAAGCAGCAAGTTCTCTCTTTGTTGTCAAGGTATTTACATCTAATACTTAGGTTACTAAACTACCACTCAATGGCTACTTTAACCCCTGAAACACCCAAATTTACACATCTATTTTTCATTAGAAAATTCCCTTTGAGCCTAAAATTACATTTCTAGGCGCAGTAAGAACAGTTGCAAACTGACAATTTGTATAGGATTGTTTTGAACGGTCATTGTAATCTTCGATATAGATGCTCTTCCACAGGGATAAAACTGCTTGGCTTTCTTTAAGTGTGTCTGCCAACTGTGGCCTTACATAAGATATTCTTGGGGGTGGAAGTGGTGCCCTCTCATTTTCCCACAGTGGAGAGAGTAATTTAACAGTTGGAGCACTTGGCTAGATTGTGAAAAATCTACATTCAGCTTCTTCTGAGAAAGTTAAAGCCTGTCTCATCTTTTTTTCTGGCATATACTGTGACTGCCCTAGGGTCTCCCCTGTTGGTACTGTGAAGGTTTTCAGTTAAAGTTTCCTTTGGATGTAGAAGGTTTGGGTTCCAAACCTTGCTTAAAGGAACTGAATATAAAATGTTAAAAAATCTACAAGAACAGTAACTGGACTCCTGCTGGCCCCCTCTTTCATGGAGAGCCTTACTTGCCACATCAGTCATGCCAGAGGTTTGACTGGGTTTCTGTCTTGCTCAGTGAATATTCAGTTATTGTATAAAAAGTAGAGCTATAAGTAGTCCACCAGAATACTACTCAGGGGTTCATTTGCCAGGGTGTAGCTAAAAGATAGCTGCTGAAATACCTATTTTCAGCTCATATAAGGAAATAATCAATGGCTTTCATCTTTAGGAATTTAACAATCATCATGTTATGCTCTTCAAATAAAATCTACAAAGAAATCTACAGAGAGGTATGCTGTTATCAGGGAGATTGTTTGAATTGTTCTGTGGTTCATTATTATTTGAGAGCAAATTTTCATTTTTTTTTTTTTTTATTTTCTTCTAGTAGAAATTTTGCAGTGCCACTTATATCTGCCACTTGTACCTCTGCTGACATCATCAATGATACTGGAGACATGAAAAAATTTAGGTCTATGTATTCCCCTCCCATTTGAATTTGCATGCATTAGTCTGAATGTGCCCAGTTACCATAGTAATGAATAAGGTATAAATATGTGTGTGTACATGTGTATGAGAGAGAGAGAGAGAGAGAGAGAAAAGCAGTCATTTGAATTTCTTGTGGAGGTAGTCCCTTAGTTAGTGTTCACTGTTCTTCAAATTTTGTCTATTTTTATAATTATGCAGAAAACTTTCCCTATGATTATGAGTGCAGCAGTCAGAGCAAGCTTCTGCACACAGGAAGAAGTCCTTTCTGAAGGACTACACCTTACCTCATTCAAGTTCTCCAGCTCAAGCTCATGATCTTGAATTTCAACCCAGGATTTCTGAAATACCAAAACAATGTGCTGGCAATTTATTGTCTTGCTTATCAGCTGCAACATCACATGGGATTTTAGCTCAAGGCACAGGGAGGCAATTATAATTGATACTGAAGGCCACAGATGTGTAAATTTAGCACTAAAACTATTTACCTGATGATAACACAATGCATTTTGGCTCCCTGTAAATGGGGGAATGCATCTGGGACAGATTTTGGTAGCTATTCCGCTGCATTACTATTACAGCACCATGGAAAGCTCATCCCTGCCTTCATGAATGCAAAGTGAGAAAAATCTGTCGAATTTTACACTCCATATTGACAATAAGTTTTTTACATTTTTCCACATGAAGAAAACCAGCACATACACATGGACACACACAAAAAACCCACCACCAACAGCAAAAGAAATGCATGAAGAGCACTCTTTCTGTGACTTTTGTTTTTCTCATTGAAACCAGCTTTGAAAACATACTTCCAAACAGCTAGTGGAGAACTCAGAGGGATGAAAGGCTATTTGCTAACGAAATTTAAACCAGATATGTCTAGGAATGTTTTTTTTTGCAGATTGAAAAAAAGCAAGCAAATCTTAAAAATAGGTTAAAGACAGCCCAAGAAACTCTAAACTACCATAAGGAAGTGTGAAGGAACAGCTTGAAAATCAGTTTGATTAAGGATAACCAGCATAGATTCAGGCAGGGGAGGTCATGCTTAACTAACCCACTGGAGTTCTTTGAAGATATTACTGCCACTGTAGCTAAGTTTAATTCTACGGATGTAGTCTACTTGTAAGCACTTGACAAGGTACCACATCTGAGATTAATGGCTAAAAGAAATAATCATGAAAGCAAAGAGACTGTGGAATGGGAAACTAGTTTAAGTGTAAGCCACAAAGGGAAAATCTGAACAGGGTTTCTGAGGTGTCAGTGTTAGGCCCTCTGTTGTTCATGATTATGCATGTCTGAATGTAAGTAATAGAATTGGTAGAGAGGGAGCATTTGAAGCTTCTGTAGGATCTAAAAGTATATCTAGAAGCTCAGTGCAATGGGATCATACTCAAAAGGTGTTGTATTATCTATATAACTTCTATAGCAAAAGTAAACAATTTGGCTAGGAAAATATAGAATAATTAATCTAGGAACACAAAACCAAATTAGAAAATGCTACATAAAACACTCCTAAATACTAAGCAAGAAGACAAATTAGGAATTATTGAGGATATAAATTGAAGCCATCACCCCAAAGCGAAGCAGCATTTCAAAAGGTCAACAAGATGCAAAGATTTGGAAGACAGAAAACATATAAAAGAAAGTAAAGAATATTGTGAGTGTACACAAAACTGTAGTAAAAGCATCTCTAGAGCATGGTCTACAATATTGTTAATAGTTGTTCAGGGAAAATGGTATTCGCATTGGGATTAGTTGTAGGAAAACAAAGGGTATAAGGTCTCAAATAGCCAAACTGTGAAGAATGTTAAAGAAACTTAGTTTTTTTTTTTTTTTTTTCACTGTAAACCAGGAAAATATGTGATGTTTTTATTATAGTAGGACCTAGGGATTTTAATCAAAGTTAAGATCCTGTTGTGTTAGGCATGCTACTGGGAGACAGCACCATAATGTGCTAAGAAGGTTATAATAAAACAGCTTAACTATACAGGCAAGGGAGAAAAAAATACATGGAGGACACAGTAATTTATCCAAAGAAGGACTGTGCCTGAATTGTTATCTAGGAATCATATTTTATGAGTCCCAGGTCAATATTATATTTGATGAGTTACATTATCCCTCTATAGGTGTAAGGGTTTTGCTTAATATGGGCTAGAAAACCGATGTGATTATCTTTTTATACAAATATATATATAAGCTTAGAAACAGAAAATTCTTACTCTGCATTTATTCAAGTCTTAAGTCACTGATTCCTCAGACCTCTATTTAAATTAATAAAGATTATATTAAATTCTTAAGGAATAATTCTATCAATTCCCAAGTATCTGAATTCCAGAGTAAAGAATATATATTAATTTTCAAGTGAAAATAATGAAATAATAAATCCAAGTCAGTCCAGTAGGCATTTGCTTTTATGTGAGAAAAATGAGGTAAACAAGATTTTTTTTAAAAAAGACTAAAATAGCTATTTTTTTTGTTGAGATGGTCTTCATTCTTCGTGACTTTCTTATGCTCTAGGTCTGATAAGAAAGAAAAATATTCTCAGAAGATCAGCATTTCCCCCTAGTTATGGAAAGCTTCTTTGTTGCATGACTCACAGCTTTGAAGTTCATAAATTCAATCTTTTCTTTCATACACAGATTCAGTCTTATAGCTAGGGCTATACCCAAAAAGTGACTTTTCTGCTACAACAGTGGGAGCCCTTCCTAGTAGCAGTACTTCCAAATATTTGGTCCCCAAACCTGAAACTGGAAGTCTTTGTTAAGCTTTATTTTCTTTTTGGGGGAGAACAGAGTTGTAAATAGGCACTGAGCAGGGTGTTCATATCAGTACGTGCCCCCTCTCCCATATTTCTCTAGGAAAGAAGTATTGATTTCACTCATCCCTGCAAGACTAGATTCCATCTTCATAGCTATCCCCCTCCTCTCCTCTTCTCTCCTCTATTTCCCTCTTTTCTACTTCTCTTGCCTCCACTCTCCTCCTCTTCCCTCCTCTCTTCCTAAACCATAAGACAAGCCATTGTAATTTTAATTTTAAAATATAATAACATGAAGAGTTTTATCTGTCTTTCACACTTTTCAGTGCAATACAGTTTTGGATATAGCACCCTTGTTGCTTCAGTGCCTACATCTCTCAGGACAGAAGGAACAGATCAGAAAGAGAGTCTAGCAACATATCCTTACAAGCCAAAATAGAGACAGGCAAAATGTAAGCACCTTGTTATAATATGCATTCAGTGAATATGCCTATATACTAAACTGTGTGAAAATCTCAGACCAAGATTGACCATTCTTTGCTCAGATGGCACTTGTGTGGTGGCAACTGTAGGTCCTACTCCTAAACCTTCATGTTATTCTTTATAAAAAGTTCAGGCTCATGTAAAATACTCCTGATCCTACAGTCCAAACAAATTTTACTTAGAAAAATTTACTTTACAAAAAACTTTGCAGTGACAACATGAGTCAACATTGGTTCAACATGAAAGCATTGGTTGCCCTTAGTTCACTAATGGTTCTGAACTGACTCATCTTCCGTAGCTGCTAGCATTTGTAGTTGCTGTTGTGGAATTGCACTGCATGCAGGGAGGTGCAGTTTGAAGGCAAGGCACTTTCCGGAACTTGGGTCAAAGGCATTTTCTGTGTCTGTCTCTTCTCATGTCAATCCTGAACCTAAACACAGGTAGGGATGGAGAACAGTCTCCCTTTAGGGCTTGTTTCCCTTAGATAAAAACAATTCAAGACTGCTGTGGAGGATTTGGGAAAGAATAATGATACCCTGCTGATCTGGTGGGGCTTTGTGGATATTTTGGGGCTCTAAAACATGCTATAAGGATTTTTTTACAGTTTAGATATGGAAGTAATTGGAAAAGGCTCAAACATCAGAGAGTTTAGGTGCCTCCAGGTTCAGGCAGAAATAGTTTTCAGGGAACTAATTTGGGGCCTTCTGTTCCACTTAAGCTGTAGCCTTCTTTACAGCAAGGAAGATGCTACCTTGCTGGTTCAGGAGTAGAGGGCAAGGCACTCAGCACCCAGATGGGCAGAAGCAATACTGCCAACCATGGCCCAGTGGGAAGGCTGGTGGCCAGGGATGCTGGTGGAGAGGCTGATAGGCAGGGAGGCCAGTGGGGAGGGCAGCGGCCAGGGTGGCTGGCTTCTTTCCTTCCCCTCTGTTGTGAGATGCAGAGTCAGAGGGAGGCCTGCAGTTCTGACTGCTGTCAGAGGCAAGGGCCTGATTCTAATTAATCCACTTGGATATTGACTATACTATAGGTAGGACTGGAATATATGAAATGATCTTTCTGAGGCATGAAGAAGTGCATTTTAAATTTTATGATTGGATAATGAATAGTCTTTTTCTGAACCAAAAAGAAATCCAGGTTAACATCTTGCAGAACAGTCTTTATGGAACAATGACAGCAAAAACTGTTTCTTGAAAGGAAGAAAATGAGTACATTTACTTGATATGGGGAGTTACAGCTGAGTCAAGAAGCAGCATACTATTTTCTATTTACTATTTCTTTATGTATTTATTCTGTTAACATTGAAGTCAACTAAAACATTTTGCTTCTTTATGAATGTCTTGAGAATATCACCTGTGGTAGACAGCTTGTTAATCATTTGCAGCTTAAAACACTCAGGTTTAGAGATTTGCCTTAGCTATTTATATACAAACCAGTAAATTATTTTCAGGTCATGCTCCCGAACTGTATTTATGTAAGAAAGAAAGATGATAAATTGTTTACTGTGGAAATACAGCATAAAGTCGGATTTCAAGTAAAGAGATATATTGCTTATGTGACAGCCTTCCTTATTTTTCCCAGTTAAAATTCTTTGAGAAACAAGCATCTGAAAAACTCTTAAAACCCTAGTATCTTTATTAATTCACTTTACCTAGCACAATTTTAAAGCTTTTGTGCTATGTAGAAGCAAAGATATCACTACAGATTTGTCTACACTCCAGAAGGTAATAAAATCTTACAGTAGTTCTGCATGTCAGAATTTTCATAATTTTCAAAACATGATTGATCACTGAAAAAGATTTGCTGTGTGATTTCATGGCCTACTCCATATATAAAGTATGATTTTAGAAATGACTTAAATCATCTCAACTCTTCCTGTAGTTGAAAACAATTCTAACAGTTTCAGATGCATTGTATTCATAAAAAATGTGCAGCTTTTTTGTTTGAGAATGAAGAAAAACCCAAACCCACCCTAAAATCTCGAAGTTGAGTTCTTGCTTGCTTTCAGAAAATACTACTGTGACCCTGTCTATTTTCCTTGATTGATTCTGTTATCGTAACAGAATTCCACTGGATATTAGCTGACACATTGGGATGGATGCCAATCAATCAGAAAGTACAAAAGGTGAGATTCCAGAAGGGAAAGTATGATTATGCAACTTGTTAATTTTTTCTAGACATGTATGAATGTTCACTTACTGGATAACAAAGCAAAAAACCTTTTGACCACTCTATGAAGAACAGGAACAATTTCCTGTGAAGCTCAGTGGACAGTGAAGTAAATTTTTTCAAGGTAGGATTTTATGGTTATAAAATGTTAATCCATCTGGGTGGCTTAGGAATCAAAATCTTATTTTTGCAGTGATTTGGGCATTGAGAATAAGTCCCGTGAAAGGATTTAGGTGTCACAATGAGTACAATCAAAAAACTCTCCCTAGGACTAGACTCTCTACGCTTGTGTCGAGAGCATTAGACTTGTGCGAGCAGATTCACAAACAGCAGCAGACTGAATGGTCAGCATCCAACAGGCAGCAATTAGAGAATGTTTTGGTCCCTCAGAACATCAGAGGGTCACACATCATTTTTTACAAGTTAGCTACAGAAACTTCCCCTTTATCAGGGTGCCTAAATGTTTTCTTTACAGAAAACCAGTGAAAGTCACTTTTTAAAAGACTGGGGCCAGAAGAAGATGGAGTAATACTGTGGTCTTTATACAATGTTGATTAATTGCATCATACTCCAAATATAATTTCTTTTTGACACAATAGGAGATTTATGTCTGTATTTCTTATTCACTTCGAAGTTATTCTGATCATTAATCTCAGGCATGCGGGTTGTGCTTCCTGCCAAAACGTTTCCAATGTACAAAAAAGAATTCAGGATACCTTGGTTCAATGAGGCACATCTAGAAGCAGAAAGCTTGGGAACTCATGTACCTTTATTTTTTGCACAGTCTGAATTGTTGAAGTGCTGTAGCAACACTAACCAGACCAGACCTTTCACATAGTATAGGTGGAGAAAGACCATCTTTCTTTATTCTTGCTTTTTAGGCTTTGAAATAGTCAGTACTGCAATGTTTTTGAATTTGCCCAGAAGTAGACCAGTATGTACCTGGAGTACTTTCATATGAAATCATAGTGCCTAGGGAAGATGTTTCAGCAGAGTAATCCTTTGCTCTCATGCTAGTGATTAAGCAACTTTGTGGAGTTACTCTTTTGATACTCTAACTCAATCTTTAAAAGCTACCTTTCTTTTGATGCTTCGTTTGCTAAATACTATTTCATTTGCCACTCTGCATTGTTATTTGTTCTGTTTTTACACATCAGCTTAAGTAGTTACCAAATCAAAATACTGATTTCTTATCACCATTTTCATAAGTGTTAGTAATGCAAATTAATGGGGAATAATCAGGTCAATTTACCTCAGTGAATGAATATCATGTATTGTTAGTGGCCTCTTTGATATATGCATCAGGCTGAGTTAAGTGTTTTAAGACATTTACCTCTTCTGCATTATCTTAGTTTTCAGTGTAAGTATTCTAGGAATGTAAATTACTCAGCCTATCTTTGCATTCTTAATAGAAACTGTCTAGTTTGTAAATTAAAGTTGATGCTATGGATCTACAATGTAAATAGACATGGCACTCCAAGAAACTTCCCATTAGCTGAACTGAGGCAACTGAATACCTTAATTCACCCCAAACATGAGCTAGAGTCATAAATCGATACCGATCATCTCTGTAAGACTCTCTGAGAGTAGACACAGGATAGAGACAACTTGGCTGATGTGGGAGTGATATGTTAAGTTAATGTAACTTAAGTATTCACTTCTCAGGTTGCACAACGATCAGGGCATTGTACTTATTCCCTTATCTTGTGCTAAGTGCCATCCATATTTAGTAACAGTATTATTAACTAGAGCAACATATCATTATTGCACATGCAGTAACTCAGCTTTTAGTATTTCTTTGCTGAAATTATTTAAAAGCAGACAGGCAGATTTCTGTGGGTACATTGCAATAGTGCAGGTTGCTTTCACACAGCCTCATGCTGTGTGAAAGCATCCCACAGCCACATCCCTGGCATGGGATGTCATGCTCTTATGGCAGGACATGCATCAGAGGGGTAAAAAGCCTAAGTGAAAATGTAGGATGGCAGACTCTAAAGCACAACAAGCTACCGAATGATTTTAACAGGAACAGATTTAAAAATCCTTTCATAAATTCAGTCTTTTTTTTTTTTTTTTTTTTTTTTTTTTTTTTTTTTCCTCCACAGTATGATTCTTGGCGCCAGTTGCTGCACTACCTTGTACTGGAAAGACAATAGTGTCACAACGCTGATTCATGTTTTCTAGAGCACAGCCTTTCTTTCTTTACATTAATGCTTTTTTTCCAGTTTCCTCCCTCCAGCCAGAAAAGCAATGGCCTTGAGGAACGTGACTCTGATCTGCATAGTGAAGATCTGTATGTTCACCGCTAAGTACTGTATTTGTGATTGCTGACCATACTAGCCTTGCCAACAAGAGAATTAGTCTTTTGAGTACATTAATATCTATAAGCTAGCCCTCCAGCTTGCAGGGCCAGTAGAAATGGTAGAGATAGTAACTTACCAAATCCTTCCATTAAGCACAGTGTCATCTGGTTGTCTTGTACACTTCTCTTGTATTAACCCTTTAATCACTCTGACATTTACATTTGAGCTGACAGAGGGAAATGATTTTGGCAGTTTTGCATAGAACAATGACGTAGAAAACCTGAGATGGTCAGAAGGAAAAGCAGCACATAGTAATAATGCTCTAGGTTTATAGTGTCTCTTAAAAGAAATAAAAGGTGATCATGTCTTTTGTTTGTTCATTGTTCTGAATACATTACCAGGCTGCTGTTGATCTTTCTGCACTTATAACATGTGCAATAATTGTTGTCTTAGCTGTTATTATTGTGCTAGATTTTGTGATAGGTAGACTCTTTGAAAGTAGTGCTTTAGTTGAAGAATTACCTCTTTGTGGTTTTATTTGATATTCTTTTTAGCAGTGCTGGTCATATGGAATTCAGTTGATATTCATTGTACTAGCACTGATCATAAAGAATTCATTTGCTCTTCATATGAATGTCACAGGTGTTTCCATAGGACTTACAGTAACTGCAATTTTAGGATCCTTTAATAGATACTTACACAAAGATTGGGTTTGAAAGGATCTCCTATCACTTCCCAGCTGAATGATTTAGCTCCAGCTATGTGGAAAAGGAGCTCAAAATAAGTGAGGGGTTGTACACCAAGCACTTTAACAATAATAGGTTTCATTTTACATGACATTTTCTAGGACTCAGATTTTGAATCCTGCATGTATAGGAATTGATCAGTCATAGAGCTTCATGGAAGAGAGATCCACTTTCAGACACAGTCTTTATGCTTTTGCTGAGACTCAACAGTTGCAAATATTTTTGGCATCACTTGCAAATGACAGAACAGGATACTTACAAGAAAATGAGAGGCTAAATTGTGCAAAGAGGGGGAAAGGTATATTTCTGACTAATGGTGATTCATAATGTACTAAAATTGTGTAGATTGAACACATTTATAATCAGACTATTAACAAAAAGGTTCACAACTGCATTAATAAGTCATATTTCATTATCCTAACACAAAAGATACCTGGTACAAGACATTAATATGTATAATAAAACCTTCTGCATATGTATTATGAACAGCAGTGCTTTTAATGTTAGAAGTGAATCCATATAGGTTATTTGACATGTAAAATATTAACTTTTATAGCAAGAATGCAAATGAGAGTTTGGGCACTAATTATAGCTACAGATCCCAAGATCCCACTCAGGAATGAGGCTCTGTGTGACTAATGATTTCAGCAAAATGAAGGAATGGCCTGCTTCTCTCAAGAGGCAGCATATCTTAGCTCCCTCTCCTCTCTGTAACTCTTTGAAATTCTCAGTATGTTTCAGAATAGTACCTAATGTGTATGCTGCTTCCAGGGACTAGCTTCCAGAGATAGGCCACCAAGATCTTGTGCTTTTCTAGCTAGTTTTATATAACTGTCTCTAGAAAGAAGGAAAGGTTATTTTATGTTTATACAAACACATGTTATTGTAGGAGGTAGTCTATAAAAGACATTTTCATTTGATGTTCCCAATATCTTATTCCTATTTCTTCCATTAGTGAGACAAAAGTGTTGGGTTTTGATATAGAATGGTGCAATTGCTCTATAATGAATCTTTCACAATATTTTCCTCCTTAATTTTTTTTTTTCCCCCATGAAAGAATAGGATGTTCTTTATTTTTAAAACAAATTTAGCTTTTGTCCTTATTATTTGCTTTCTCTGTGGAATCCTCTGACAAGCATATATTCAGCTGAGATGACTGTTTTTACTTAAGTCTATCGTTATTCCAGAAATGGCCAGAGGTGTCACTGGAAAGCAAAATGGAACTGTTAATTCAAAGTAGTATCATCTTTTTATGGTGAGAAAACTGTTCTTATCTGAGCTCCTTGCTGCTTTTCTGTATGAAAAAGTGCCAGGCTGGAATAATCTCTAATGTGTCAGTCTTTTTCTCAATTTTATTATCCTTTATTGTAGAAAAGTTTAGACAAAGCATGCCTAAGAAATATGGTGTTAGAAATAGGGTGACAAAACAATTATTGAATAGTACCACTGGGATTTTGAGCTATCAAATAATTGTCTTTGAATAATAACACACACATACAATTAAAACAAGAAAATTATTAATATTGTGACTTATCGCTAATCTGTAGCAGAAAGGAAGCAGTTTTACTAAAATTAAACAGAGGGAATTTTAACCAAAGTTTCTCTGATCTAGTAACAAATTCTTTTCATTTCAATGCTGCTAGCCAATATCTAAAGTTAAGCAATGTCTAGGATATCAGGATTGCAGATGTTCATTAAAGGACACAAGTGTGGATATAATGCGAACTTCAAACGATATTGAATTTGTAGTACTCCTGGTTAATCAGACATAAGTGAGGAAGTGTCATATCTATGAGACTTCAGTATTTTTGAGATGCTTGCATTACCTGTCAGGAGGGGACAAGAGAAGAGGAAAGTCAAAATATCGTCTTCTTAATTCTCTTATTCAGGAACAAATCAGTAGTTTTTAAATGTGAACCTCATTTCTAAGAAGTGTCTTGTACATTATTGGAAATACTCTTGTGATGTGTAAAACAACTGGTATGAGGCATCCTCTATGAGCAAATTACTAAATCACCTTCCAAGCTGTCTTAGTAAATCACTCTGAGGCTCATTAGTGTAATTTTCTAGACTTTATCAGGGTGCATCTACTACAGCTGCACAAATACACGTGGCAGTTTCACTACCAATAATGGTCTTGGCAAACAGCTGAAGTCTGACTGGGTGTATACAATTTGGCTAGATAATTAGGGGTTTGTTTCTAAGAGGATTTTCCTAATTTACTTAATTTTTTTTTTCCTTTTTTCATTGACCATGTTAGAAATTAAGATAAAGGATTGTTTAATTGAAATAAAATTCTATGCATCTAAACATTAATTAGTTCATTTGTGTGTTATCAAAGTCAGTGGATTACCTTTTGCTGTATTATTGTTATTGCTCTGAGGTGAGATAGTCCCAACTTTGCTGAAACAGATGATCTAACTCTTCCTTTTCCTTTCACTTTCAGTAAGAGTAGGAACTTTTCTTCCTTTAAGTAAGTTTAGGAACAAGTGAAAAGAATTAAACTAGGGTTTTGTTTCATTTTCCCTCAGATAATTAGGTTTTTATATATTGCTAAGCATACAGCAGGTCTGGCAGTTCTAGTCAATTTTCAATATTAAATATCCAATATCAAGTACCCAAAATTTAATATTCAATATTCAATAATAGTAACAGATTCAAAACAATAGTCTATAATGTTCAATGTTTGCGTATTACATGATAATATAAAAGCTGGAAAATAATTCTTAAGTAACTGGATTGGTGGTTTAAGCTCTACGTAGTCTTTCAGTTTTGTAAAACGTGCCACTATTCATCAGCAAAGAATTGGTGTGGGCTACAGGGGGAAGATGTTCATACCTTTTTGAATGCCGGTGTTTTGAGTAGCATGGTGTTATGCTCTCTACACATCCCAAAAGCTTAAGCCTTGCTCAGGATTTTCTGACAGGTGAGGAACTTAAAACTGTATCAAATTGTACATCCGAAAGTAAGACATTTGAAAAGCACAAATCATTGAGCTGGTTTTCTGAAAACTATTCAGGGCCTGCAGACTAGCGGTCTACAGTCTGCTCAAATAATGCCTTAAAAAAAAAAAAGTCTCAAATAAGTGCCTAAATTAATTCAAGTTCAATTAGTATCAAGTCAAAGTATATATTGATTTGTGCCATACTGGTTTAGGTGGCTAGGTATAAAGGAAATAAATAAACTCCTAATCATTGTCTGAGATGGGTATTTGTTCAATTGTTTGGAGACATCTTCATCTCCAGAGTGAGTTTGTTATTGAATACCAAGTGGCAAGTCTGCACCTACAATTGTTTCGTCAAAAAGAGGAGTTAAATTCCGAGGAACTAGGGCCTGCAAACTGAATTTGAGTGTACAGATCAAATCTAGTGTAAGTATCCTGTGTCTGAAAGACTACAAGATAACCAAGTTTGTCACTTAGAGATGAACATGTATACTTTGCTTAGTATTTATGTGAACGTCATACTTTTATATGAATTGCAAAATTCATTACCAAACTGAAACGTGATTAAATCAATATTCAGGGCTTGAATTACAAGAATGTGTAGATTAGAAATATCTGACATAGTTTCACAAGTGAGAAATATATTTTCCTCAGAATGAAGCAAGTACAATGAACTTTGATACCATTAAACCTTTCAATATTCTGTAGCCTATAAATATTGAAGGTGTATGCTTCAATCTGTAGGTATAATCTGCACACTTGCAGTGGGTCAAGTAATTTAGAAACATAACCCAGAGAAATTTAATTCAGAGACCTGCTTTCCAATGGGAGACTTTTTCACTTAATAAGTAGGCACGTCAGTTATTGTACGATAGAGCCTAACACTGCCAGGAAACCTGTTTATTTGCTTCCAACTAGAGAGCATACAAACGCATTGTCCTGGGTTCGGCAGTAGCAGTCGTTTTTCTCCTTCTTGGTAGCCGGTGTGGAGCTGTGTTGTTTTTTTTTCCTT